>CCAG010013853.1:0-30359 GCA_001077435.1 Glossina morsitans morsitans | reverse complement strand
CCCCATCTCTAGTACTATTTGGGTTACAAGGCTACATATAATCATTTGTGTACATCTCCATATATACGGTATGTCTATATATATTTACATTTATTTATTTATACACCCAATTCTCTTTTTACACGAATTTGATTTAACACGAGTTCAAAAGAAAAAGAAATTCTCTTTTTACACGAATTTTTTTTTTGAATTTCAGATATAATTCCCTTTTTCCAAAGTAGAAGTTATTTTTTATAAAATATTTAATGAATTAAAATGTGTAAGCACGAAATAAATTAAGTGAACTCTAACAAGAACTTTTTAATATTGTTTACACCTAATTCCCTTTTTACACGAATTTTTTTTACACGTATTATTTGGGAACGTATCTATCGTGGAAAAAGAGAATTAGGTGTATATATTATTGTTTATATATACATTTTTCTATTTATTTTTATAGATATATATATATTTATTTATTTATATAGATATTTATTGATTTATTTATCCGGTCAATGCAAGGCAGCCAATCAGCGTTTTTTAAAGAAGCTTAAAGTTACTCATTTTGTAGCTTCAATTAAAATCATTAATATCGATTTCATTAATAATAATAACAGCAATAAATTTATAATAATTTCCATTGGATATTCGTACAAATTTCATACCAATTTATATGATCATTTCATACAAACTAGTATAACTCACGAGGGGATTTTTAACATTCTTAATCAGCTTATCGAATCAGAAAAGAGCAATAAATGATAATAGTCATTAGCATTTCTATAAGCAACGTACAAGGAGTTAAACAACTCATAGGTAAAGCGATAGAGTGAGGATCTCGTAGTATCTCGACACTCGCTGTGGGATATTAGAACCAAAATAGGTGAGGAGATTACACCCTTAACCAATTAAACACAAAGACGGGTCTATGTCTAAGTTTTCGCTTATAAAGTTTTGGAAGACTAATAAATTTCGGGTGGTTAACTTATGGACACCGCATACAATTGTGGCTCGTACGGCAAATATAAAAATTTGTTTATTATTACATCAATATCATCTTAATAACTTGGAGACCAGCTCATTGACGGGTACCGTAGAACTGGCCTAACTAATGCAATGAATACACCCGACCACATTTGACTTTAAGATCAAAAAGAAGTCTATAAAGTATAGAACACATAAGCGAACTTCTACAAAGTCGCTATTTATCCCATACATTTAGATGAAGAGATATGAGATTTCCTCTACTTCAAAACACTAAAGCTTCTAGATCTTTCCCTTTTCCTGCATTAAATGAAAGAGACAGTTTCACATCATCAGCACACATTAAAACATACGAGCATTGACAGTAGATCCTTTATGCATAGGATAAAGAGTGGGGAGTTAATGTGGCTACCTTGTGCGCCTCTAGATGGAACAATTATCTTTCTAGCCAAAGTACCATTATAAGTAGCACGTTGTACACGGCTTCTCAGAGAACAGGAAAACCATTTAACCACGATATCCGGAAAGCCCTATAAAGTAAATTTAAATCTAAGTAAGTCATGATGGGCCCTATCAAAAGCCTAACTGAAGTCGAAGTGAAGTATAAACGACATTTGGAAAACTCTTTGAAAATATAAGATGAGTTACTGTAGATCTAGTGGCGATACAATCATATTGACTGGGGGAAATGATAGTATTAATTGAACGTAATAAACGTCCAAGCCCTTCAAGACCTTAGATATAACATGAAGTTGGGCTATAGCCATGTATTGTTTTCTATGTCATTTCTAGTGTCATTCTTTAAAATGCGAACAATTAAAGTTCTTTTCCATGGCTCCGGGGAACTACCCGTTGTTAGCGGTAACGTGGAAATTTCGTTGAGGTGTCGAACAATATTGTCACAACAACGTACGAGTATGAAGGAAGATATGCTATGTGAACTCGGGATGTAGGAATGCTTTAAAGATACTAAGCCATCACTGAAGGCTCTGATTTAGATAAAATGTTAGAGAAAATGTTGGAGAAAATATTATATGAAGTAATACGATAGTTATTCTCTGATTGTGGAAAAATGTTTTTAGAATAAAAGACTTCTTCTGATTACCATTTGATCCGATCGATGTAGCATCACTTAGCTGGCACACGGCTGCGAAATGCTGAAGAGTTGCGAAGGTGGGTCGATGATTAGATCGCTGTCAGGTAGAAGAAAATGATAGACAATATTTTCTTTACTATATATCGTACCAATTTTTCTCAGTAAATGCCTTTTTCGATTGAAAAAATGATCAAAATACACGCAATCACCTAGTAGCAATAACTTTCGGTTAATTTTAACCATGCACTTAAAAATTCTATATCGCAGTTATTGTCAACGTGAATAACGCCCGAAACACTATACGTACACCTCTGCCTTTTCTAATTTCATCTATCACATCTATCTGTACGTTTTATAGGATGGATGGAGAACGCTATTATTGAAAATAACCGGTTTCAACCATGTATGTATATGTGCGTATAATAAAAAAAGATACGATTGCTGCAATAAAACAAAATATTGATTTCCTAGCTGTGCTGTAAAAAGAAGAAGAAAATGCAAATTTATAAATCTTCAAGAGAAAATAAAAATTTTATTTAGAAAGGCTTATTGTGTGAAATGCAAACACATTTAAATAGGAAAAGTGGGGGTAGTGTTCCCCCATCAAGCGACTTCAGAGCTTATAGTTCACGTTTGCAAGTGTCGCGACAATGCAGAGTTAATAGTAATAATAATTGCTTTATCGATCAGAATGTGTTGAAAATTGATTTTTTTATACTAAAAAAAAAAAAAAAAAAAAAAAAATATTGAAGAATTGCCTAAAATTTATTGAGAATTTTATTTAGAAGCTCTATTGAAGTTTTAGAAAACCACATTACTTATATGGTAACAAAGACCGCACGTTTTCTCTTATAACATAAAATTGCTTTTTGTAATAGTACACAGTTTACATCGCTTCATTATATGTTCGGAATACATTTAAGAAATCAAGAATGTAGAATATGAAACGAAATTTACATATTTTGACAGAAAAGAATCACTTACCAAGTTTTCTGCTTCATCAAGTGCAAAAAGGTATCATAATTTACCGCAATCTTCGTTTACTGTCGTTCTTATCCTGTTCTTACATCGAATTGTCCTTTACAAATAGTCCGTGCTGCCATTGATTAAGGGCTTAGTTTAATGTACTTCCTCTACACATAATAAACCATCGTGATGAGAATTTTAATAAAATTTACATAAAAGTTATGAAGTTAGGAGAATATTTTCAAAATGAAATACAGACAGACAGACATCTTTTGAAATATTTCCATTTAAGGTGACACAATAGCGCTTTCTTTAATTTCTTACACGAGAAACATAAAAACCGGATTTTACATATGTCCTTAGGTGGCCGATGGTACGATGGTGTTAAGGTAAATTTGTCCCCCCGTGTGGAACACTCAATAATATGAATCAAAGATTCCATTAAAGACAAGTAAACTTCCGATCAGCGTTCATTTGTGTATGCGTTTATCAGTCATTTGTTTTGTGCTTTGGAAACAAATTTCCGTTAATGTGTTCGCAACATGTGTCCTAGATAACCGAGCAACATTAGCTATCTTTCTCACTATCACGATCATATACACAAAAAATTTTGCTTACGATATCTGCAACATGAATCCTAGATAATCTAGGAGCACTAGCTATCTTTCTCACTATCACGAGCATACAAACAACAAATTTTGCTTAAAATATTCGCAACATGTATCCTAGATAACCTAGCAACACTAACTATTTTTCACACTACCACGATCATATACACAAAAAACTTTGGTTAAGATATTCGCAACATGAATCCTAGATAATCTAGGAGCACTAGCTATCTTTCTCACTATCACGAGCATACAAACAACAAATTTTGCTTAAAATATACGCAACATGTATCCTAGATAACCTAGCAACACCAGCTATCTTTCTCGCTATCATTTTGTTATCACATAAAACAACGTGCTAAGGTTTTTTTAGAGCAGCAGTCTGCAGCTATGAGTCTCACTAAACGAGAGTTAGCTAACATCCCGATAATGATTTGTCGCGGAACGATTAATGGTTATTCGAGACTGTCTTATAGCAGCTTAAGGTTAATACTAATTTTAATAAAGTAACTTGAAACTCAAAAATAAAAATGGAGGCCTGTCGATTGAAGAGATTGGATACAGGAACGAAACAGATTTATTCAATCTGTCGACATCTCGCTATTTAAAATGTATTACGCGATTGAAAATTTGAAAATGATTAAATTATGTTGCCTGTGATGCCATTGTGTAGCGAATTTCTTCCCTTTTCTCTCGATACACTGCGAAGTGTAGATTATCACTTTGTTATCGTCGTTAGGGAGAAATCGCAGAAGAAATTTCGAGCACGTGCTTGAGAGAGTAAGAGTGAGCGAGAGATAGAGATAGAGAGAGAGAGAGAGAGATAGAGAGAGCGAGGCAGAAAGAGCGGATTCCTACGTTTCTTTTGAATTCAATAGTTATGTCTTCACCTTGTAGACAATTCGCATAGAACGCGTTGTGTTATCATTATTTTTTAAGACTTTCATAAAATAAAAGGCATACGTAACGAAAACGTGCGCACGCTAAGCTTTCCATATGCTTGCTGTATTATTTTAAAAATTCTTTTCGCGGCTAAAGTTAAGCCGACCACTCGAAGGCAGTTCACGGCCGTTTTTTTGTATCCTTTCTTATCTTTCTCTGAGATACTACAGAGCAAGTACTAATGTTAAGGGTTTACATCAATAACTTCAATTTCGACTTATTACATCAATATCTTTTCGTTTACACTTCTTCTTCTTTTTGTAGAGAAATTTAATATTTCATTGCGTAAGATCATCTATATATAATATTTTAAAAATATATTATATCGTCGTAATAAGGAGCAAACTGCAGCATATCAGTTAAATGGATGTTTGAATTAATACGAAAACGAAAATAAATTTTATGGGTTAAGTGCGGTTCTTTGCATACAAAACACACACATGTCGTAACTTTATATAACTTTATAGAATTTCTCTATGTTGTGCGTGTTGATGTGAATGTGAAAATAAAATTCAAAAACAAAAGTAAGAAAAATGTATAAAAAAATTATTTTTTCATATAAACAAGATCCTATAACAAACTTATTGTTGGTGTAGGTTTAGGTTGTTGAAATTCTATGCACATAACGAGTGGGTTTTCGTACATAAATGAAAATTTAACCTCTTAAAAACAAAAGATAAAAAAAAAATTGAATGAAAAGGTAAGCAGATAAAATTTTCTTTATGTTGTCAAAAGGCTTACCGTATATATATCCTACAATAGCTTGAAAAATAATAAGAATAATAAATGAAATCATTACTGATTCTCTCTCTCTCTCTCTCTCGTTCTTAAAATATTCAACAAAAATATTCAAAAATAAACCTTATTGAAATAAAGCTTATAGAAATAAATCTGATATCAATAGTCAGCCTTTGGGATGAACACTGAGGATTCGTTATCTAAAATATTAGGTGCTTGCATGTATTTTGCTCATTTTTTCGCTTCTAAAAGACATTTATTGAACAAAATTCGTGCAACTTATATTAATCAAAATATTTTCCATAATCTTCTATAACTTTTTCGATCTTTCTTGCGACGTGGTGATAACGTGTCGAAAAAACGACATTAGTTTGGCAGTGATCCAATCATCAATCCATTGCCGCACTTGTTCAGGATTTCGAAACCGCGTGCCAGCCAAGCCATACTGCATCGATTTGACAAGTGGTTATCAGAAGTTTCATTCATGGGCTTTCATCCAATAAGTCTTTGCAATTCATTGTCTTCGAACTTCCTTGGTCCTCCAGACACCACTTTTAAACAAAAGTAATGAATGGCAACATTGCGATTTGATTGTTCCATGATTAACGTCTGCATACACTGAATGAAGAACAGCTATTTTATGTAGTGATAGGTCAAACTCATCGACCGATTGATCATTTTCGCTAACATAAATCGGTGATCAAAGTGCATGCAAGAACCTATTAGAAGCATAAAAATTTCACACTATGTGATATACGGTGTACAGTACATGAACTAGTTGACATAAAGCAGGTTCTTAATGGAGGATCTTATGCAAAATTTCCATTAAGACATGTGCGATACGAGTTAACAGAAATGGGCTTGGATGGTCTATTTTTTTTTAACTTATCGTGAGAGCGTGTATTGGACGTGCAAAGCATAGAAATATCCAACGGAAATTTGGCAGGGTGCGAATATTTTTGACCAACATCAACAATGGAGTAGATTATGTAGCTGATTGCTGTCGCTAGACCAAAACGTGACTAAATCGACATTGTTTGCTTTTTTATTAGATTCGGGCATCAGGACCTGCATTGAGGCATAAACTGATCGTTACTCTTGGTTTACTATATTTTTCTTTAATAAAACTCTATTTTCAGATTTGACAATTAACTAAATCGACTCATAATTATCGAAGCATTCAGCAGCATTTTGAGATTTGATAATTAACTAAATCGACTCAATTATCAAAGCACTCTATGTAAGGAAAGCGAAAGAATCACAAGAAACTCTATATAAAGAAGCGTGTATTTAAAGTGGATTGCAAAATGTTTTTACTAAAATTTTTAAGTCCAAGATGCTCTTCAAGACCCAATATTCATTAAAACGATCCTGATTGAGATCGCATTTAACTTTACCAAAAAGGAATCAATGGTCGCGAGGCGTTTACACTAATTGATATTTGAAATAAAAAGGCATTTTTTTGCCCCTTGGATTAGTATCGAAAAATGAAGTTTAACCTGACGCTATCGTGTGCTGCACTGTTTTTTTTTCTTTTAATTACCTTCTGTTTTTCTTTTAAATCGTACTCAATGGAAAGGCTTAAACTTTTTAATAAACAAGAATTTACTTTTGTAAATAATTGCAACTGGAAATGTCCAATTAGTAAAAACATACTTTCAAAAAAAAAAAAAAAAACACAAAAAAAGCACATGCAAATGTATGTACATATGTACATACATGTGTATATCCATATATACATACATACACATAAACATATGCATATGCATATATATATATATATATACATACGTATACGTATATACGTACGTACTTACACACACGCGCACATATTTCGAAATTTCATATATATATATATATGTATATTATATAATATTTATGGTGAAGAAATAAATAAAAAAAATATGTAAAATAAAAGCTAAAGCATAATAAGCGATTTGAGTTGGGTCGAATATTTTAATACCCATCTGTGACTTGCATATGATATTTGGTTATCAAATGAAGCGAAAAGATCTTTACACTATATACATTGATATATATTATCTGGTATATATTTTCAACCATATTTTTATAGTATTTTGAGGTACTTCGTCGGTTTTCATACAAAACAAACCCCATATTTACACACATAGCGTTAAGTATATATCATATGTCTATGTTTCACTGAGATGAGTATTAACATCACACTTGAAGCTCTGCAGGAAAAACTCTGCGATTTTGAAGTCACAATTTAAGACAACAACAAAAGGAATTTACAATGATTTGGTAATGAGGGGCAATGTAAAATGTTTTCGACCTTAAGTTTACGAGAATGGTAACAAATACTTTCAGGCCAAATTTATTCTTATAAAGAAAGTTTTAATGTTGTTTTCGTAGTACAGACAGACGAACGTCCCTTCTTAGCTATTACCAAATTGGTGTTTGTGGGTTCAAATCCCAAGGGCGATAAAGTTTCCTTTGATCCCAGCTATAATAAATGGTCAGTCGGTAAAGGCATAATACTTATCGGTTGGCCATCCACCCATTAGACTGCGGCCATCATCTCCTCCTTTCTTTATCTTTTCCCATAGTGATTGGTCATACAAAAAAAAAAAAAAAAAATTATATAGGTAAACAAGACAGACAGACAGAGAAAGCTGCAAAGAGGCAGATATGCCTCAATTCGCTTTTCACTCTAAATCTCCCGCCTCTGATGAGTATGAAAAACAAAAGGATAATTCTATACCCATAGCACGTTGGAACTGCATTCAGTGTTTTGCGTTCGATTCCTCCTCGTAACTGTTAGTCCTTTGTTTTTCGTCCATTTTTGGAGAATTGAAATTGTGCCCGAAACTAAAATGTGGGCTATAATACACTCCTGCTTGATAGGCTGAGATCAATTATGAATTCAAATTCCCTCGCAATCCCGATCATTTAAAGAATGGTTGCAAAAATGAGCTAGACTCGCTCACAAACACGCCCACATTTATTACAATATCTCGAGATTATGATGTACCGGTTGAAATTAGTGGGCATCAGAGATTCGACATAAGGCGAATATAATTTTCTTACTAGTTTTTATATAACATCAATTAAAAATTGTCAAACATACCGTACAACGACATAACTGTTATGGTATGAGTATGAGAAACGCATTTAAACATCGCTCATCAATCACAACGGTATTGCTTAACATGACCCAACAGCATAACGTTGAAATAATACTAACGATAAAAACTCGAGGGTATCCTTTTGACACGATGCATGTTCATCACGAGCCCATAACGCATTGCTGGGCTTACTACCACACATGCATATACAAAGAATAAAATGAAAAAAGGAAAGAAAAACAAAAACAAAAGCAAAAAAAAAAAGCGAAAAAGTAAAACTAAAATGAAAGCAGAAAAGGCAAAGCTGCATGAGAATTATAATGTATATGTGCATCTATATCGGTGTGAATGCGTATGTATGAGGGTGTATTTGATTGGATGTAAGTATACGCAAATCGAGAGATATATGAGTATTGAATATGCATATATTTGCTGATTGTTCCCTATGGCATTTTAGCTTATCCATTGAGAGAGAGAGAAAGATATTGTAACATGTGTACAAGTACGTGTACATTTGGTAGAGGCGGAATGACAGCGTGAGTAAAATATGATGTAAATTTACATCACATACATAGATTTTTAATAAGGCCGTAAGCTTTTATTTCCTTTTATTGGTAAAAATCGAAAAAATTTATTTGAGAAATTTTCAAGTACTGCAAGTATTATTGTATTGTCGTCCTGAGATACGGATGCCTTTTGAATATATTGAGATATTATTTTTCATATCTTAAATATTAATATCGTTAACTTACTTACTGACTGACTGACTGACATCATTGCATCGATATCATCGATTTCGCATAAAATTTCAATCAAAGATCGATTAATTCAAAGACCTCTGGAAATTCCTTTCTTATTATATTACAATAATCTATAGATAGATAGATATCAAGGACATAGAGGATATCAAAAGTTTATAAAGCGCCCTTTACCCTTTACTCTTTTTCACTGTCAATGATGCAAACAATTTATACATTTTCGTCAATACAACCGCAAATAAGCCCTAAAAGCATTGCAGTTAACTTCGCTTTTAATCTTTTCATTTCAGTGCCTTTAGGAACATTTTCAATATTAATTAACTTAGTTCACTACTTCGTGTGAAATTATGAACTATGAAAAAAGTCCAAAATTATTCATTTTTTTTTTTTTTTTCTTTAATTCTCAGTAACTTGTTACATTTTAGTATATTTTATTGTATGGACACCTTGCCCTCCGGATATGATATGTGTTGGTTACTGTTTATAATTGCCTACGCTCGACACTATAAGTAATTAATTTTGATATCAAAGCCTTATCGAGAAAGACCGGTTTAGTTTCAAAATTCATTTGTTCCAGAAATTAATTAAATCGACCAATCGATAGTCAACGAAAATTTCTACAATTTTAATATTGGTTTTATGAGAATAATTCCTAATATTCGTGGTATAGGCGAATGTTATCGTTATTCAGGGTACGCGTTAACGATGTGCATAGCGCGCTTTGTATGAATGTTGATGTTGGAGCTAAAGCACAAAAATGATTAAATATTTTGCATATTTTGGGTGCGTCAGTTAGTCGAACGGAACACCTTGCATAACGATCTATTAAACGACCTTGCGACGACACCTGCTAAAAGGTTTAAGTTAAAATTTTCGACTTATTGTACTGCAGTACGCTGTTGCATACAATATTTTTTTTTTCGTATAGCTTAACAAGTCCACTAAAGCCTATTTTTTATTTATTTTGAATCTGGATGAATCATGAATCTTATTTGAAGCTTTCGTCGAGGGGTATATACGCAAGAAAAGCTGTTTATTACACATGCATACATATATATGTATACATATACATATATATATATTGAAGTAATTACTGGCGACTACTATTTAACATGTGTGGCCCTAGGCAAGACTGCAGACACTTTATGGTAACAGCGATGCCGTTATACGGCTCTGCCTTTTTCGAAAAGCCACTGAAGATACCGCCATGTATAAGAGGCGTCCAGATTGTACACCCGCTATGCGCTTTAAAGATTTGCTCCGAACATCGTACAGTGGTGGTACGGCGCTGTATATCGCTGGTATTACATGAAGCGACTTGTAGGCTAAAGTCGAACTACACAGTTGGCTGGTAGACGCGACGAAACGACGAACAAAACGCTGCTTGGCGGAAGAATGACAGAAGTAGCCCTAGAGCAGGTCTAGCAAGGCACATGGATGCACCGGCACATACCAAATCCACTGCCGGTAGCATGGCAAAGTTGATTTCTACCCAACACAGTCAATGAGCGGTCTTGGTTGTTTCAGAGCTCGCTTACATAGGTTTAAGATAGAGCAGGATACATTCTGTACTTTTTGTAAATGCGCCGAAGACGCTGAACATGTGCTCTTTGTCGGCCCGATATACCAAAAGAAATGACAGAGACTACAGACGGAAATCAGTACGATCTAAACAATGGAAAGTGGTATGAGAAAACAACGAAATGAGAAGCGTCGACGTAGGCCCATGGATAATGCCTGAATGGCTACCCTTTGTGTGAAGGTATACCTTGCGGTTGTGCCGCAGGATAGAGGTAGCAGTATAGTTGTTTTTAAGAGGTTTAAAGCCGCGCACTGTAATATAATTTTTAATTCTTACCACTTGGGCGTGTTCTAAAGGGCTCCACTTGGTATCGCGAATTGTGCAAATTTTGTTACAAAGTGCGCGGTTGCTAACTTTGAGGCAATGATTCATATGCTCTGTATAGGTGAGAGAAATAAATGTTCAGGACTTTTTGCGGGTGATTTTAACATCTGGGCGATAGGATGAGGTAGCCCAAAGGCAAAACCGCTACTAGAAACAATAGCTTCGCTTGATTTCGTCGCACTCAGCAAAGGGTGGTGCGATGGTAAATATAATCTCTGCAAATGGCGTACTCGTGGCACGAATGATATGAAATCTCAGCAATATTTATACATATTATGATCATCGGTGAAGGTAGTTGTCTTATCGTACTCCGAAATGTTTGCAAATGTATTCAATATATGTCGAACAGAACAATTTTGTCAAATTTGAATAAGTCATCTAACAATCTCTCAACTTATAGACTTATCTGCCTGCTGGATACGATACGAGTAGGAAAAATAGAAATATGAAAAGTAATGTGTATTCACATAGACGGGGTGCTGGATCAATAAGAAAAATTAATAGTTGACGCTGTCAATATAGCATCTCCTCAAACCGTTCCACCTATAGAAGCGAAACGCTGTAAGGATAGGGAGAAAGAATACTGCCTCGTAGTGATACAGAGTGTTAGAGATGCGTTTAATTCTAACAAATAGGAATAGATAATTGGAGCAATGAATGAGTATAGAATATCTCAATATGTAATAAGCATAGCAACCAGCGACTTTGGGAACAGAAAGCTCTTATCAGCAAGCAAGAAAAGCTATTTTGAACAATGCGTGATTGCTAGACGAGCGTCGGAAGAAGCAGGGTTCGCGCCAACACCACGTTAGACAATAGCGTTAGCTGCAACACCATATATGATAACATCATGCGCCTACAAGTTTCGTACAAAGCTAAAGAGGAACATGTTGATGATGTCGCCGTGGTCGCGGCAGCAAAATATTTGTAGAAAATTGTGTTCCTGGCTGGTAAGACTATCGAGAAATTACGGATTTGGCTTCAGTCGATAAAACATCTGGAACGAGAAAATAGAAAATCGCACTGACAGCGCAGGATTAATGCGACTAATATCCAGTGAAAGGCGGCCAAAGCAAAGCCACGTACATTGAGCTGCATATGCGATTCATGTAAGATCAGACGTTGTGTGTATAGCAGCTGCAGTGAAATTAACAACGGGGTTTCACACTACATCCAGATATGAGGCTCTGCTATCGACAATATGACATCAATCGATCTTTTCGCAAAAGAAGCAGTCTCCATAGCAGGGCCATAAAGTGTACATCTGTCTTGTTAAAACGTTGGCAAGGCATCGTCGAAATAGAAAAATAACAGGAGCTATGAAGTAGATCCGTGAGAGGCAGGTGGATTTGTAAGTTTATGGTGAACATATGTTCAAGAATTTAAACACAACGTAGTGATGTAGACTTTTATGTGATCCACGTGCTCAGTAGTCATATATGTTTCCTAATACGCCTATATACGATTAAAGTCGAAAATGGGGTCATCTCCGAAGAATGTGTGATGATGACTAAATACTAAGACGGGAGGACCGAGACTACATATAGAGAGAGGCTATCATATATTGGAGAGTATATCTGTCAGATAATCTCGTCATGTAAACATTGCACGACCCCAAGAAACAGAAAGCGACTGCAGTGTTTGAGGCCCCAGACTGTAAACATAAATCTGAATGTGCGCACAACAGGGATACGGTTTAGGAGCAAACGTGCTTTCGATGGTCTTAAAATCTCTTTCCTGTACTTATTTCCCGCACACACCCACACACATACACGTAACAATATGTATATATACCAATGCATTTTATGATTTCTACTCGGTTCGAGAATGTTTTTATTTGCATAGTACATTGCTTTCACGATGCATCACGTATCTGTGTGAAAACAACAGCCTAATTTTGTTATGTTATAGCCATAGGCAAGCAACGTGAAAGCAACGCTGGTAAATATAATTTTAATAAAAGCTACTTACGCTTCCATAGTGTGTTAAGCTTCTGAATTTTTTATATTTCGTTGATGTGCTGCATTTTTTTTTTTAATTTTTTACACTCATATGCTAGAAGACAAAAAACTACGTCGTAAGCAATGATCATCAAGTAATTTATCTAAGTCGTAAGCAAGAAATTGCTTTCATGTATTTGTTTATTTCAGTTTATGCGAAGAGTTTCTGCTATCAAAAAAAAAAAAAAAAAAATAATGAAGAAAACAAAATAAAGGAACATAAAACACCTATTTATTCTTGGTTTTGCTTCTTTGTGTTTAAGAAGGGATTTGTGCGGTTTTCACTTTAATTTTATTGCGATTATGGTCATACAAATCTCTTCATATACAGCGATTGTAATTTTCACACTTAATGGTTAAATTTCATGGTTGATAATTTGTATATAATAAAGTATATATGCATATATATATATATATATTTATATACATGTGTGTGTATGTGAATGCATATGCATATGCCTACTTTTTTCAACTTATCAAAGTGTAATGACTGCGTGTTTATTTTTTCCTTCGTTGTAGTGCAAACTCAAATTGCCTACAACCACAAAAACATGTGTGGTTAGTTACTATTTTACACTTTGCTAAGTATTTTTCCATCAAAAAACAGCATTTTGCTTTTGTGCCCTCACTTTTTTGTTCCCTTTCAAGCGCATACATATATACATATATACATACATACATAGATACATATATATATATATATATATATAAGTATACGCTATATATATATATATATACTCCTTTTATATCTGCATACAGAGATATGCTATGTGCTAACTTTTTTTTTTCTCCACACATTTTATAGTTGTTACAATTTTTCTCTGAATTTGTTGTTGTTTTTATTATTTTTTTTTTTTAAATATTTTTTCTCCTTTCTGCTTTTCTCGTTTTGTCGATTGTATTTTTGTGTATGTGTCAGTTGCAAGTACTTTGAAAATTATTTGTGGTTGGACATTGTATACTCCATGTACTATGTGGTACTGGTTGGCCATTATAACCAACCAGAGGATTTAAAAACTAGACATTTTTTGTTTGTGGTTTCTTTGCATTGTAGGCTTACAAAAGTTAGACTTGAATGCATAAACTAATGAATGAAAGTATATGCGGATATGTATAAAAGTATTTTCATAGACTGAAGCCAACAAAGCTATATTCTCCTTTCTATTACTCTGTTGTTGAAACTTGCATGGATATGAAAATTTTTTAACTTATATATCGTTGTGCGTATATGTGTGAATGTGTATATATATATATATATGAATGTGTACATAAGTATTTATATGGATGTGAAGTCGTTTTCCACTAATTACTGCCTGATAAGCATTAATGTATGGTAACAACGATACTCCTATATAACAGTGTCTTAAATTAAAACAATTTAGAGATAAACAAAGACAAGTTAAAACAATTCCGGTTTGTTTATTATTTAATTCGAAGGCGGAGAGAAAAAAATTAAAAACAATTAGCAATTAGATAAATTAAAGTCAATTTGATAAACCTAGAAGAGGCAAGAGAGAACGATAACCGTTGTATGTCCGCATTATGGAAACGGACTAGTTTTAAGATCTTTTATCCGTTTTACAAAAACCGTCAAACTAATTTCGTTACAGCATTTGAGGCACCCAAAAAGTACGCTTTAAAAATTTAATAAAATAACATTTTCTTAAATATCTTATCGTTTGTCCATCCATCCGTCTCGTATGAGGTTCTCTTAAAGTTACTTATCTAAAGATAGGATCCCAGCATTTTACAAAATAATGAATTGTTTACATTTTTTAGTGCAAATTCAAAAATTTCTGCCCCGTTGTGCGCTAATACCCTTACAACATCTGGAAAATCAACAAAGTATGCAAAACTTATGTTGTTTTATGTTTTCCCTATAAAATAAGCATATATTCCGGAAACACACCAAACCGTTTAGTAAACTCATATTACACCCGCTGCTTTACATTAGGCGGTCAAGAGGTGATGGGCAAATTTACTTTAATACGCCAAAAAAACACTGATATGCATATATAAACGGCAGATGTCTAAAAGAGCAGTAGCAAAGTGAAGAGTTGATAGCAAAGAGTGAAATGAACGAATGAACGCGGCAGAGAAACACAAAGAAGCAATAATCAGTCGTTGAGCGGAAAGCGTGGAATCAAGTTGTAGAGTCGTGCAGTCGTTGAACCCTTTACTTGTTTTTATTAATATTTTATATTCAATTAACCGTAAATTTGAACTGACTTCTAATAAAGATTTGGAACGTGCAATTGTAATAACAGTGATAAAGATTTTGTCATTCTTGTCATATACGTTCACAGGATCCTTAGCCATTTAGGCATTAATCTACGCATTGTGTGCGCAAGTGCTCTTTACTTCTCTGTTATGCCAGGAGCAAGTATTCCAAATCGCACCGGGTGGGTCACGAGCTTTTCGCGGAAACTACGCCTTGCTGCTTCGGACGATCAAAAATATATTTTCATCGCATTGGCATCGTATATCATACGTACTACAAAGGGTTAGATTGAATTTTAAGCCTACGCTCGAGCAGTTGAATAAGGTGCCCATCGAACAGAAAAACAATACAGAATAATAATGAGTCTATCTCGTGGTATTGCTTACAAGCTCACAATGCAATATTCAAAATAATGCTTTACGTCCACCTGCTGTTCGCTCACCTGCTTCCAAGTTTCTACCATAAGTTTATTATTTTACATTAAACCTAACATGTAGCTAATCTACGCCATTCGTTCGTTTTGTCTTTTAGTTTAGCTAGTAGTTTGCATTTCAACAATTGTTTTGTCTTTCGGATGAGCTAATATAACCTCACTCTTTTATCAGTGACGAGAAAGGACTCAATTTTATTACTTGTGTTTACATCAACTTGATGCAGGCAATCTTAAATGTAAGAACAAATAAAATAATTAAGAAAAAAAAAAAAAACAATGCAAATAAATAAACAAGAAGTAAAAGCAATAGAAAAATTCAAATAGACTTTTCTTGAAAAATCATGTTCAGGTTCGTTTCTTTGGTAACCAAAGTTCGTTTTGAAGTGCAATGCTATAAACTTAAAAATTTTCCTATCCTTCTTTTCTAGATCTTAGATTTCATTTTATGGGCTGTTTAATCATGTCTACAAATTGACACGTGTACAGAAGCATACAAAAATCTGCATGAAGTCTTACATTTACAAATATGCTATATATATATATATATGGAACTGTGTATATGTCGGAATATCTGCTTTTGAAGCCAGATATATAACACCAGCAGTATTGCCTTGATGTGGTCTTTCAACCTGTATGTTGGCTATGCGATGTGTTGTATGTATTTGATGATGATCCCTTGACATGTATTTCTGCTTCTTTTTATTTTTTCTGTTTTTCATTTTCATTGTGTTTTCTATGTTATTTTTTCTTTCCTTTGTATGTTCTATAGTTTGCTTTTGCCCTAACAAATATGGTATTTTTTCTAATTTTATCGTTATGTCTATCATAGGAGTATGGTAGTATGCAAAGTTTGCCTAAACGTTTGTAGCAAGCAAAAGGACGCTTATCATTAATCTCATTATGCTTTTAATTTCACACGTTTTTGGCGAGTAGAAGTTTAGAATCGATAGATGGAGAAAATATTACGACGAGCAGTGCAAAGTATTTATAGCACTTGCGACACTAGATTTCAGAGCAAGAATACACAAAATTTTGAAGCACACTTCTCAGAGGACTTACTATAATGACTTTTGTGGAAGCTGTTCATATGATATATTTCACTCTGTGACCTAGAAGGAAAAAAAGAAAGAAAGAAAACTCTTTTGTCCTTTCTGATCATGTCGATGCCAGATGCTTATGCTCGAAATGACTCAGGTTCGCAAGATATGTTTGAGAATTAAAGGCGGTATCAAAGGCGGAATATCAGACACTTCAAAATGCTCTTCTAGAAGGTGTGAAAGCTCTCGATTTTCCGATAAATGGGAACCCCTTAGCTGAGACGTTCAAACACTTGCATCTACAACTTTTATATGGAATAAGATAAATCGATCCTGTAGTTATTCATAATTAACTGTTCACATGCATAATACAACGATTAAGGACGGAAACTGAAAGACGAAGATCTTCGTATCACAGTTTAGCAATCGTAATGACAGCCGTGTGCTCTCAAGTATCCATAAAAAAACGGGATCTACCACATAATGAAGAGAAAACATTTATTTTAACCAGTGACCGGAAGCCAAAAAAGTTTATCGTTTTATCGATAGAAGAAGAAGAGCTGTTTCCTGGCGCGATATTATATTTTAACTCAGGGTGCCTTAAGGTTTTCGCAGAAGCAGTTGTTAAAAGGGCCGAAGCGCGACAATTTCTATTCTTATTATCCTAGATATAGTGGGTATCCAAGATTCGTTTACATTGGTTTTTGGCCATTGTATTTGTTTCTTGCTCTCGTTTTTTTCCTGTTTAAAACTGTCATTTCTAAGTTCTGTAACAATTAGAAGCTTTTCAAATGGTTTTGTTCTTTCTTTTTTAATTCTATTGTCTTGTTTTTGCAGTCATTTACTATTTTTAAACTTTGACATTTTTTAGTTGTTGTTGCTGTTGTTGTTGCTGTTGCTGTTGTGGGGCTTTTGTAAAATGGCCATTTAACTAACCAACCGTGACTAGGATATTTTTTTTTTTTTTTCTCATTTTCTTATATTTTTCTATAGTTTTCGCTGGAAGTCGTCTACATATCGCTTAAGGCTTAGCAGTTGTTTTGTTTTTTCTTTAACTTACATTTGTTAGTTTTACGTGAGGTTGGATTAGTATATGTTTATATATATATATATATATATATATGTATGTTTATATTAGTTATATATGCATTGTGTATGTGTGTATGTATATATACGTTTATATTTACGGTATGAACGTTTTGCTTGCGAATCGTGATTAAAACCATGAAAGAAGTTTAAATAAAGAGTAAAAATTTTATGATCTAAAATATCTTAAAAGCAACCAAATTGAAGAGTTTTTTGTTTTTTTCTGCCTGCCATTCTTTAATGTTCGTAATGTTCAACGTTTCATAAACTCAAAGCGAAACTCTTTCAATATTATTATTAAACTGTAAGGATTTTCTAAAAACTTTCTTCCACTTCTCTCCATATATAACTTCCAATGTGCATAGTTTGCATAACTTTACTTATTTCATAAATTTTTTTTTTTTTTTTTTATTTTTTGTTTTTTATTATAACTAATTAGTTCTTGTACTAAATTAATTTCTATACTCCCTATAAAAAAAAAAAAAACAGGGAGAGAGAAAAAACAAAAAACTTTTCTTACATTTATTTACCAAGATTTCGGTCATTGCAATAGATTTATTCGACCACTTTCTTCCGTTTTTTGTGTGTGTTTTGTTTGTTTATGTTAATAATAGACCGAAAGGCGAAGGACTGATGAAATCAAACATTTACATTCTTTCGTTTTGTTGCTGCTCGTTAGTGTGGTCTTAATTTTCCGTTTTTTTTTTTTTTTTTTTCTTTTGTTTCTTTTCGTTTAGTAAATGAAAGAGTCTGGGGAACACATAGAGACATTTCGTATTTTTATACCAACATAAGGAAATAGGAATAAGAAATTTTTGTGTTTTAATCATGAATCAAGTCAACACGAAAACAAAAAAAAAAAAAAAAAAAACAATTTTAGAAATGTGAACGAACCTTGGATATCCATTCTCCAGTCAAATATGCTTCACTCTATTACATTTTCCAGCATTAGCTGTGATACGATAGCTTATTGTAAGATAAAAAGATGAAAAATTCATTCGGTCGAATATTTCGATCTTGTATATATTAATGTGTTCTCTTGTATTGTTGTTGTATATTTTATTAGGTGGCTGCATGTGTTTTGATCATTGTTTCACTTGAAGAAGGCATTTATTGGGAAATATTGGTTGCGATTGGTTGAGTATGTAAATTAAAATACTTTCCGTCATTGTGTAAAACTTTTTCCTATCTCTCTGGCAATATGGCGATACCGTGTCGAAAGACCGATATTGGTTTGAAAGCGATCCCATCATCGACCCATTTTCTCACCTCCTCAGCATTTCGAAACCGCGTGCTAGGCAAGCCAGGCAGAGCTTCTGTTTTGAACTGCAACAGCGTATTCTTGACAACACTTGCACCCTGTGGCCAAGCGTTGACATTTCTGTTCGGAAAGCGTCAGTGAAGCTGAAGATTCTTCTCTTATACCGTTCTTTCCCCTTCCCTTCTCCTGGTCTTCATTAACGGACTCCTGTGCATAAATTAGGATAAGCTTTATTGCCACGAAAACCCAAAGCTGTCTTCTATTCTACAGGAACAATGATAAACAATACCCCTCTTTTGATGGTGTCCATGTAGAAAACTCAGCAACCCTTGACATTCGGAGCATGAGAATACAAAACGATGTTCGTTAGACACGATGTGTGTTCGAAGTGTGGAAATATGCAGCCAAGGGCTTAGGTTTTTTAAAGTGGTGCAAAAAATACTACACTGCAGCCGATATTCATGCCATTTACACCGCCTCTGCAGAATTCGCATACAGCGAAAGGCTCGGGTGCTCATGGGCGATAAAAGTGCGTCCAGAAATCCCGATATCGCGTAATGCAGGCTGTTTTGTACCTACGTATGGGTATTCTCAGGACAAGTCTTCTACAGAGATAAAAGAGATATGTTCAGCAATTAAATCCTTTAATATTGCTGCCCGCCTGTGAAGCAACTTACCAGCAATGGTCTTTCCTGCCACACCTGATGGCTACATTTTCAAGTTGAACATTCACAAACATTATTCACTTTTTTCACCCCACTCTGCCTACAACCCTTTCTGATCATCATTGTCTCGGCACGTATAGTGGACTTCGAAAGAAAAATTAGCTGCCAGTCTGCGTGAAACGATTCAGGAAAAGATTGTTATAATAGAAGTGCATATAATCCAAGTATCGGCATAAACTTACCGGCATGTGTTTCGCTTTTAAGTGCAAAGTTCATGGCGGTCTCCTATGAAAATTCAAATCGGTTCGGTTTATATTTTAAAGGGACTCTATTACGGTAAATATTTGCCATTTTGGTAGATAAGTTTTCGCAGAACTGTCTTCTCTCTTCTCAATCTAGCTTTACTTTATTAAGAGAGCTGTGCAAAAGCGAAATAAATGTTACGACACTGCCCGGCATTGCCCGGTATATGTGATGGATGGATCAAAAAGTTTTCAGTCATAAGCCCATTATGCTCAGGTGATTATGACAAACATGGAAATATCTATAAAAATTTTTTTTTTCCGAAAATAGACTTGAGCCTCTTTCCAAACAAATAACTCATATTTAATTCCTCATGTCAAGTACATTGTAAATACGCGTTTACTCAGAATATGGAACACTCCTATTTGAGATTTTGTGCGTGATCCTACGAGTTCGTAGAAGTATGCATCGATTAGAAAACGCGATAAATTTGGATTTATGTGTCAAATCGTTGCGGTCAACACAATAGACCAATTAACTCGATTAACTCTTTCACATACACATTTTTTTTTTTTTCGACCTAATGATTTTCATTTGAAAACTCTTATGGTCGCCTAATTGTTATACTGAAATCAATCAATTTCAGTATCTTTTCGATTTCGATCCGGTATAAAAAAAACCCAACAAATTGATTAATTAACCGAATAATTGCGATAATTATGCTAATTTATGAAATTTTGCTTATGATATTATTAATCGGTTACTTTAAACTCTTACTCAAATCATTTGCGTAATTTTAGTAATCTATAAGGTTTTGCAAATTAGTTATTTTTCACTTAGCTATTTATCCAACCTGGAATTATGCATCAATCAATAAATTGTATTTTATTTTTTTAATATTATTTTTTCTTTCCACTTTTACTGAGTATTTATTTGATTTCTCTAGAGGAATCAATTTGTTCCTAAGCGTAAAATAAAAAAAAAAAATAAATAAATAAAAAATGTATTGCAGTAAATATTGTTTGTTATCATATGTTTATTGCCTTCATTTGTGTTTGCTAATATTGTTAATAAAAATGAATTTACATAATATAAAGTAATAGAAGATAAAAATGATTCTATTACACAACACGAGAATACCGGAAAATACAAAACGACCGGAAGGACTTTGAGAAATAGAGAAAAAAAAAAAAAGAAAGAAAGATGCGAAAAAGAAAAAATGAAAAAAGAATTGATTTCACAATCAACGCAAATAAGAAGAAGAAAGGAGAAAAATTAATACCCAAAGGTATAAAATATATAAATTGTAGCTATATTGTTAAATAAATGTTATAACAAAGCAGCATCGATAACAAACATCAGAACGCAACTTTTTAACATTTTACTTTAGCTTAGTTAGTTTTTTATTTTTTTTTTTTTTTTTTTATTTTCTTGCTGTCTTCTGGCGTTATTGTCACTTTTCATTGTTGAAACATGAAGAAAACAATATTCTCGCAATACTTCAAACTGTATTATCAGCATCTAAATGATTCTATAACGAAACTTAAAAAGCAAAAAAAAAAAAAAAACAACAACAACAACAAAACAAAACACCAAAAAGAAAAACAGGAAAAAAAAAAGAAAAAAAAATGGCAAATATTTTGCTAAAAGAAAATTTTTCTCCTCTCTCTCAGCTAGAGCTCATGTATATCACGTTACCGTCTTTTCCATATATCCTGTTATGACAGATGAAGAAGGTGGTCATCCGTTCATTTGCTTAGAAAATATTTTTTCTTGACGACTTAACATATTTTCTCTTTTTTTTTTATACCCATCATCGAAAGGTAAAAGTATGTTACCTTTGTGAGAACGTTTGCCAGACTCACAAGGAAAATTCAAAGATTCTCTCAAGTATGTGCATTTTTGGTCAACATCAAATTTTGAATAGGGCATGTCCAATTCCGCCTCTCCGTCCTTGTACCTATCTATTTGCGGTAAGTGTATTGGTGAAAGCAAAAATGAAGATATGTGGTTTAGGTACAAGAGTACGCGGATTTGTATTGAAAACGGGCCAAATCGGATGAACGGTACTACTACACTACAACATAAAATTAGAACGAGCCTGCTTTCAAAATAAAAAAAAAAAAAAACAAAGAGGGGCGTTTTTGCTCATTGTCCATAACCTACAGCAGACAAGACAACGATAAGAGATTTTTCGCAAGTATTTTATTGACGATCCTACAGAGCCTGTAAGAAGATCGGAAATATCGGCCACGCTTCTCTAGTATTACAAAGCAAAAAAAATATAAACTTTTTCGATTTTTCCTTTTTTTTTTTTCAATGTGATATCGTGATGAGGGCTTTGGAAGACTTTGTCACAACTGTGTATAATGTTCTTACCTGTTATTCTACATTTTTATTATGCTTTCTCATTTTCTCTTTCTCCTACTTAAGGTCTACGTTTTACCCACGGCTATGAAATGCCACACTTTTCAATTTCAGATGAATATTTTATGCAAGTGATTGCGGTTAGTAAACATGATAGTTGGATTGAAGGAAACGTAATGCAATAAAATAAAGGAAAACTTAAATTAGTTAAGAAAGAAAAGTCTTAACTAAGTAAATCTTATATTTGCTTTAAAGCAAATCATACGATTTTTATGAGATGAATATATAAAAATTTCATTTTCTTATTAACCGCTAAGAGAAATGGACTTGGATCCATATCAATATATCAAAAGAGAAAAAAGGAAACGATGAAATTACCAGAGGAGTTTTAATTTTTTTTTTTTTTAATCTTAGAAACTGCAACATTAAACGTACAACAACATACGGCTATCTGATATACCTGAAGTCATTCTCAATTTCACGCAGATCAAAAACGTTCTTATATGAGGGGCTTTTTGTCGTGTATTTTTGTGCGATATATAATCATAAATGGGCATATATATATATATATATAATCACTAAATGAGCATATTTTCATGTTTCATCGGGTGGTCAAGGGATATAAGGACATTTCATATTCATTTACTGGCAATGTATGCAGTTGAACTTGCTTATGGGCAGTGTCCTTTATGCGATTTTTGTTTTCTTCTTATGCGATAATTTTTTGTCTATGCTACATGTTTTGTGCGACTTTTTCCTAAGCGCTTTGCGAATAGTATGAGTAGAGAGCGTACGTGCTCAGAAGGTTTTAAAACTTTCATTGAAATGAAATCAAAGTCTATGACAGCAGATGTAACATATGAAGTGATCCAACTTTGCAGTGAATTGAGAAAACATTTAATTCAAAAAAATCGAAATACCGAAACCAACTACGTTCGTGTATATCTTGGTTTACAAGGAGTTGACCATGTGGTAGTAAAAAACAAATGAACTATAATATAAGCAAGTGAGTAAAGCGACGACGAATCAGCTCATCGCCAAAATATGTGCGATTTGGTCTACCACAAGCCGCAATGAACTGTGTGTGCATGTGGGAAACGCCGCCATGTTTAATATTCGAAGTTAAAATTTTTAATACGTAATTCAATTATTTACTTCACTTGGAAACCACTTTCTCGCTACCTTTAAACTATATATTTTCGAAGGGAGACTTTCCCGCTGTCCCTCTTGACCGCATAAAATGACCTTTGTTTACTATGTCATCAATGGGTATTTATAAAGATTTTGAAATGTTTTTTTTTGCACTTATTTTCGACCGCATAAAAGCAAGTTTACCGGACAGGAGGCTCGAGAATTTCTTTTTTATTTTGCAGCGAAAAGCGACGGCGCAGCAATATAAAAACTGAATCGACTCGATGTCATATGTTACGTCAACGTACTCCGTTTAGTAAGCGTATGTATAATGATATTGGATTACACACAAAGTGATATTTTGTAAAATTCAAAGAATTATTAAAATTGTATGCCAAATAACGTCACGTTCGTCGAATGCTTCCGTCCCTGTTTAATTCTGAAAATCGTTGCTTTTTGTCGATTATGACAAAAATAATTTGAACTGAAAATTATGAACGAAACCGTTTAAACATCAGTATCAAGCATTTGAAGTGATCAGAGACGCCTCGTTGGTTGGCATGTCTCTAATGCTACGAATGCTACGAATTCGAGCCAAATGTTAAAAAAAAGGCCCACAACCTTTGGTAGCATATTCCAAGAGCTATAAGAAAACAATAGGACCATTGAAACTTATGGCCAATGCTTTCTTGCATCGAATTTTATGTAAGAGTAAAAGTTGCAAACCATCATCATCAATAACAATTTCAATTACGTTTCGCATTATAATTTTATTAACCATTCACACTATGATTATTAACTTCAGAAACTTGAAATAAACTTAACAATGAATTCTAGCTAAATGTATGTTTGTAGAAAAATGTGAGAAAAATCGTCAATACCGCCTATCATCTACGCCTTATTCTAAATACATTTGAAACAAAATTATTCATGTATGGAAACCTTCTATGATGCCTTACTTTTCTTTATATATTAGATGAAAATGTTCTTATCGACCACTAAAGGGCTCGGGTGTACCAAACATGCTCCTCCATTTGTAGCGTTTCCGAATAAATATCAAACGTCTCCATAAAGTAGAGGCAGCCTGGAGCAGCGTAATACTTTTTCTTTCTCATTTTATTTTATTTTATTTTTTTTTTAGGCATATGCGTTCGTCCGACCGTTCTTTTGATTGTTTTTCACCCTATAGTTTGCTTTTCTAACGTGAACGGATACACAGGCAAAGTAAGTAAGCTCAAGCCAAGCCTATGATAAACCAAGGGGGTATTGGGCGTATACTACATCGTAAGAAACTGCAGCTTATAAGCCATTACAACTATTAATTTAAAATTTTGTAAAAATATTTCCAAAGATTATCCAGGAGATAGAAGAAGTTCTTACTGCCAAATTCACAAACCCATAAAAAAAACTTCCAGCTTTTATGTGTGTTAAATGGATCGAAATGGATCAAGCGAAACGGCGAATTTTTCACTTATTTGCTTCGCGATTTCAACAAACAAAAATCAAAGATAAATTTTTACGTTCTAAATGGAGTTTTAACTCGTAATCGAACTAAAAATGGATAAAATTATTTATTGAATTTTTTTTCACCTTATGGATCGATTTGAGTGACTTCCAGAGTCTCTCCTAAACTTGGGGTTCATGAGTGAACATAAACTTTGCGGATAATGTTTTGAGGTCAGGATAAGCAATTTTCCCGCCATCAATCGTATGCTAAGTATGTACATATGAAACAGGAATTTTTAATATAGAAAATAAACGTTTACTTTATCATAAATATTATAAAAATAATTTTATTGTAACTATTGCCCATTGCTAACCATACATTTTTCCCGCCTGTTTTTTTGTTGATCTTTTGAGGCAAACCGATTATCGAGCCTTTTTCATACATTTTCATAAGAAGTGAAACGTTGCTCAGCAAATATGTGCCCCAATGATTCAAACAAATTGTAATTGGAAGGACTCGGGGGCTTCCCAAGTATCGTAAACCAATTTTGTCTTATGCATGAACGAAGCAATGTCATGTAAAGGGAAGACCTTGCTTTGCCCTTCCTTTTCCTAGGCAAGGCATCACAATTGATAGCAAAGACCCCCTCCATCTTAGGACAATTGATTCTCTTTCCCACCTTCACTTTAGTTTGTAGAAAGACTAATTTTATTATATATATATAATGTTTTACAATATATTTAATTAATTGCTTATAGTGACGATTTCAAGTAGAGAAAATTTGCACTTGCGTCCCATAAGATTAATTTAGTCTAAATTGAATGTTGCAAAGAAAAAACTTGTATAATTTATAAAGGATTCTGACTTCTGTATTATACTACTTGCCTAAACGGTAGACTTTCGTAAGTTAAAAAGCCAAAAAATGCTATAACAAATACCATGACGTCATCGCAAAGGAAGAGAAACAAAAATAAAATTTTCCATCGAAATGGCTCTTAAGCTTAACGGAGTTAGGCCTACAAGCTGCTAAAGTACATCTCATTACATTTTACATTATTATTATTGCATATTTCCCAAAGGGATATCTTTTTCGTGATTACACGTAAGTAGTAAGTAAAGAGCTATGACTGACTAATCAGTGTATCGACTAAACACTGAAACAAAGACAAAAATGTAAAGTTTTTTAAATGGGAAGAAAGTGTGGATTTGCAAAACTTAATTTTAATTTTTGGAAAAACAGTTGGAAGAGCGGCTAATGGTCTTGTAAACCTAATTTAAATCCTTTTTCGTATAAAGTTATTCTGCTATTTTAGCTTTGTGCCGTAAGTTATATTGAATGCATTTAGTAAATTTTAAAAATTTATTATAAACAATACGCCAGGAGATATTTTATTCACAGTTTTATCCATCTCTAGCCATTGATTTCCAATCATTTTGGAAAAATATGAATGAAATGAGAAGTAACGGCCGATGATTACAGGGTAAGGGTAACACGTTTCAATCTCTAGGTTAGTTTATACTAGAAAATCTACAGATCACGCGGTCTTTTGGCATACTGGGTCCGGCTTTTCATCTCAACTGCCTCAGTAGTTGTTGATGGAGCAACTTTTAACATACCATACTCACCTGATTCCCATTGGCTGCATCATGATCATTTAAATATGGTGTTGGATATCGTAACACGTCCATTGTTGATCTTTTGTCACGGTTGAGCGGCACTATCCTTTAAATTAAGATGAGAGTTTTATGCATTTTTTAATAATTGGCTTTTTCCCTTTTTAAGCTTTAAAACAAATGTTTCACATAATTCGGTAGGAGGATTCGGTAGATGTATGCAAATGGAGAAGTCACAGAGAGAACGCAACTTCTAATGAAAAACTGATCGCATGTAATTAATCAAATATTATCTCATGAGATTTTATAAATTTTTTCAATTTTTTTTTCAACTTGGCAAGATTTTAGTCACGATCGATCCCTAATTAAATCAAAATATTATATGGTTTGATCATTTAAGCAGAAATACATTTATGCGAATACATTCATGCGACCGCTTTTAATGATTACGAATTCTAAATTTGACTTAAGAACGCCAAGAAAGTAGAAAAGAGCCAGAAACGTGAAAAAACTCTTATTTGCATTTTTTTTTTTCATTCTAAGGTAATCAAAACAATTGTGTAATTGCAAAAAGTTGTTCAAACATTACCTCAGGTTTTTATACTACTCTCTGAAGAATTCTACATAAACTATGCAAAAAGTAATAATAATAAAAAAACGCAAAAAAAAAAGAAAAAAGGAAAAAAACAAAGTACGTAAAACACCAAAGGGGAAAGAAGAGCAGATATAAACCAGAAACCAACAGAAAAGAATGCTTACAATGACCATCCATCTGCCGGCTATAGGATAAGAAGGAATCATAGAATGGAGAGACCAAAAAAAGAAATCAAAAAAAAAAAAAAAAAAAGAAGCAGAAAAGCAGAGAAAAGAGTAGAAAATATAGAAACGTACTAAAACTTAATTGCTTTATGGCTATGTTCTAGTGTTACTGTGTAAAGCTTTGACAATATTTTTCATTGTTTACAATACTTTTGTGTGATTGGGGGGATTTTCGCATGCCGTACATTCCGTTTAAGTTTTTAGCATTAGGTTTATGTATTACAGCAGTTTTTTCCATTGTTTTTTAGCTTTTTATTAAGCTTATGGTTGGTCAGGAGTTATGTTACAACAAAAAAAAAAAAAACCTATGTCGGTTTGTTTGTATGTGTTTTGCGTTCCTTTTTATTAGTTAAGGATATAAAGACTTCTTACTTTCTAGCACTAAAATACCATATAAACGTATTAAAATTAAGAAGATTAAGTGTTTGCCTGTTTCTTTGCAGCTTAGTGAAATTCTTTAATTTTTAGTGGAGATTTTAATTGGCTAAGTAATCAGTGTTTGTTGCTTAGTTACTTAAATTTGTTTGATTAATATGTTTGATTGCATGTTAAAATGTTAAACATCGTATCGCAATGAATGCCATGAAATTTATATGATATAAGAAGGGATACGATAGAAAATATCTTCAATTTCTAGGAAATGTAGATTAGCTGCCACGAGTATATTCATAAAATGTTAAGTTAATAAATAAAAACGAGTAAAACGTTATAGTAG
The DNA here is from genome assembly GCA_001077435.1 of Glossina morsitans morsitans. NCBI lineage: Eukaryota > Metazoa > Arthropoda > Insecta > Diptera > Glossinidae > Glossina > Glossina morsitans. The sequence goes on along the minus strand of CCAG010013853.1, from coordinate 2,254 downwards.
TCCACCGCCACACTTACACGGCCTAAATCAGTTACAGTTATTCATACAATGACATCTCAAAATAAGACGTTATATGGAAAGTTGTCAAAAAGTGGTTCGTTGGTGTACTAAAGTACATCAAAATATCTCAAGAATTACGACCTGTAAGTTAAACACAAGACTGTATGGAGGTACAGACGGACTAGCTTGGATCGATACAAAAAGTGATATTTTTCGTCATTCTAAATGGACATAGAAACTTTGGACTGACTAAGGCAATTTTTTGAAACCCCGCTCTCACGGAAATTGAATCTTTACAAGGTATGAAGGTCGAGTTTTCAATCTTGCATGATGAAAATTGACTCATAATAGTAAATTCACAAAGAAATCAACATTACCGATTTTGGACCATGTAGACCGATTCTTTGGATGAGAATTCTCATCAAACCTAAACTCTTAAACGTCAAAAAGGCGTAATGGGTAATTTTTTTGTGATGAAAATTTGTTCATGACAGTAACTAAACAAAAAAGTTAAGTGGATCTGATTGAAAGCATATGGGTTTATTTCTTGGACCCCACTCAGTATAAGATATCTCATGAGTAGTAAGACCTGCGGAAAAAGTCTTAATATTTAATATTCAACGATGAGCATTAATTCACAGTAGCGTTCGAGTAAAAAAATTAGCTGTAGGGAATTTGGACCACAAGGGTCTAGTTTTGCATCCTATAACATATAAAGGCGCTGTCGTGAAACAAAAACTCTTATAAGGAGAGAAAATTTAAGCTTCCAATGTGAAGGCTTGCATGAAAATTATGGCCTTGAATGAAAATAATGCGTACTTTTTGGTGTAATATTTCCAAAAACGAGTACTAGGCTTAGTTTTTAATCGTTTTTATATCAAATTAGTATAATGGATCAAATTTTATCATAACATATTAAAACTTAAACTTTTCTGCCCTAAAAACAAAAATTTTCGAAAAAATCCTTGTATAGGGTAGGATCCAAAATTAAACGTGGGCGGTCCGAATTTGGCACAGCTCTGAAATTATAATTACGATCTGATTTTCATTATGAAGCATCGAAAATTAGACCGCTTTGTCATATGAGCTTCCATTTTTATTTTGCCCCAGCCGGTCCAAAATTTTCATATCAGCTTAAAATGCCGAAACACTATTACTTAGACACTTTTCGCATACAATAGTATATGAATGCTTGGTTATCTGCTCGGATGACGCAATTCTATATTTTATTATTTATTTGATTATTTATTGAACATAAAAATACAAAATCATTTTGGGCCAAAACTTAAATTTCCACTACAAAGTTATAAAAATCCTGAGTTCTTAGGTCTAATTAATAACTGAGAACTAACTATTATCAATAATGCAAATCCCAAGAAGGGAACCGGCTGCCCAGCTAAAATATGTAAAAAAGGAGTGAAATATATAGCAAAACACAAAAGAAGTAGAGTCGCAATCAGTAGTAGTTCTAACGCCTACTTACCTTGTTTGAGGCGAAAATTTTCGTTAAGGTAGGAAAAAGTGCGGAGTTCATAAGGCGAACAATCTCAACGATCTCTCAAAAAACCCATCTAAACATGCTAGGACTATAAATCTGAGGATTTCTAGAGACGATCGCAGTATAACAAATCTACCACATAAGGGAAAGGAAAATTCATTTTTAATCGTGTTATGAAACCAAACTAGGTTACGATATTTCGCAAAATTACTAAAACTACAATAGCATGGATCAATCCCCGTGTAATGCGAAAAGCTAGACACATATATCGGTAAAATAAATGCTCCGTAATGCACCTCAGATTTTATCAACTACTAGATCAACATGATTTCCAAACCAAAGGCCGCTGTTAAGCCCAACACTCAAGCATTTGCACCGATAAGTGCAGTAAATTTCAGTTCAAATTATTTTTGTCATAATCGACAAAAAGCAACGATTTTCAGAATTAAACAGGGACGGAAGCATTCGACGAACGTGACGTTATTTGGCATACAATTTTAATAATTCTTTGAATTTTACAAAATATCACTTTGTGTGTAATCCAATATCATTATACATACGCTTACTAAACGGAGTACGTTGACGTAACATATGACATCGAGTCGATTCAGTTTTTATATTGCTGCGCCGTCGCTTTTCGCTGCAAAATAAAAAAGAAATTCTCGAGCCTCCTGTCCGGTAAACTTGCTTTTATGCGGTCGAAAATAAGTGCAAAAAAAAACATTTCAAAATCTTTATAAATACCCATTGATGACA
>CCAG010013851.1:0-12584 GCA_001077435.1 Glossina morsitans morsitans | reverse complement strand
TGTGTGTGTGTGTGTGTGTGTGTGTGTGTGGTTGGGTATACGCGCCTGTGTTTATATAAAGAGTATGCATGCACAATAAATGATAACTTTTTACATAAATTATAAATTTAATTTTAAAAAAATATATATTTTTTTTAATTTTCAACTAATTTTTTTCTATATTTTTGTGTTTTGTTGTTGTTGCTATTTTACACAAATGACTTGTAGGCCAGAAGTTCCGGTGTCAACTTTTAGTCTCGCAGCAGTAATACACCCCCAGTCTCAGTATGTGCGCGCGTGTATGTGTGTGTACATGCGAGTGTATTTGTCTACGTATGCCTAGCAATCTGTTGTTTTTTTTTTGCCATGTTAAGCTTAAAAAACAACAAAAAAACAAAAAGAAAAAAGAAAAAGAGGTGAAACACACTAAGCAAAAACCGTCTAAATGAGATTAGTCTGAGCTTTGTGCCGCATACGGGCATGTGTATGTGAATTCATTTCCGTTTTGAAGGGCTTTTTTTTTTTTTTTTTTGCCAACAGAAAACTTTTAATTATGCGTCGAGTGAGCATTTGTTTGATGTATACTCGCTTACACATATGAATATCATTATTTTTATATATGAATGACTGTGTGTTTGTTTGTGTTTTGCTTGCATGCTTAATTTCTCGAATAATATTTCAATTATTTTTAGAACTATTAACTTTTTAGTATTTGCATTTCTCCCTTTCTCTACTCTTACTTCTTTTTCTTTTTCTTCTTCTGTTTCTCATATTCCCTTTGCGGTAAAGCATGTTAAATTTTATATTTGTCTTACTCTTCCGGTGTTCTTTCCCAGTCTTACATCCACACTCGTATAATTTATTATAGTCCTCTCTCTGTCTTCGTTTTTTTTTTTTTTTATCTCTAATTAACAATGAATTATGTAAAACTAAGGCTTTTTGCGCTTTATGTTGCGGTAATACATAGAAATTAAACAATTTTACTATACTTTAAAGCTTCAACTGAATCTAGGAGGCAATCCTGTTTGTTTCTTTCATATATAATTTATAGAAATTTTTATAAAGTCAATCTATTTGTGAACAGCGCGTTTTGATGAGCTGACTTGCTATCGGTTACTCTGTGTGTGTCTTCGGCGTGTATGTTCATTTACATGTTTGGTGAAAAACTTCGACAACTCTTAAGTCGAACTTACAGATATAGTCTAAGCTTTAGAATACGGAATTGAAAGGAACGGATTTGAAAGCTTTCTCCTCTCCTCACCTTCATGAGATGAAATTGTCCCAAATAGTCGATTATTACTGTGAGAACATTCTTTCGTGAAAATATAGTTAGGCAAAGACTTGAGTTTGCTTAAAGAAGGGCAGGGGAAAGCTAAGTTGACGAATATGATATATGCTGGGCTCTACCTATTAATGTTAATGTTACTGCATTGATGATAACATCTGCCTGATGATGCGGAGTGATATCGACGATAATATTTGGGATGTGTTCACTTTTAGTGAGCTTTTAGTTCCCTATAATACAGACAATAGTATTAATATAATCAGAGCACGATAAAGTTGGGTTCAGAATGGCCATAAGACCTCACAATACTTAATTTAATAGCTTATCATCACAAAGATAGTACCACGTCCCACAAAGTGTGCTACGACGTTTAGGTTTCTCATGTGATAACATTCGCTTAATGTAGATCGATAGGAGTAAATCTGTAATCGGCGGGCAAAGTAGCATTTCGTCTGTTGGCCGGCTAAATGGGGCTAAATGAAATAAAAATTTTCCAAACGCTTATTAACTGAAGCGATTCGATAATAAATCCGAGATCAAGCTTAAGAGTCCGTATTGCGTGAAAGTAGCGTGAAACGAATCTTAAACCTTTGATCAAATTTTTCTTACAAAAACATGGTTAATACCCTTATAATATTACAATGTGGCAAAAAAATGCCATGATTGCTTGAATAGTGTTGTCATGTTGTGCAGCTAACAGCCACTCTTTTCTACTATAATTGGTGGCACGAGTTCGTTTCACGCAACTATACCATGTTTTGATGTCGATTCTTGATTGTATGTATTTTGCCATAATTATTTGTGTATTGGCAAAGGCAAAGAAGCCGTGGCGCTCAACCATATAACCAAGAATAAAATTATATATTCTTGTAATTTATATAATGATGGATTGGAAGTTCTTTATGTGGAAAATTCAAAACATGTTTACATTGCACTTACATTGTTTACATTATAGGTTTCATTGTAAAATTTTCCTTTATATATAACGATTCAATGCAGTGTGTCGCACCGAAACGTACTCTTGCCTCAAATTGAAATGTGAAACTTATTTTCACAAAATACTGTCAGCTGACATCTGAAAGCCGTAACTTATTTCAGAGGGAATACTTGGCTTCAAATGCCTTTGCAAGTTAGCGTTACTATGGTAAATATGGAATATTAAGCGCTACACACACTGCGCTTAAGTCGTGTCTTTGAAGTAAAATCGTAGTCGGAAATCAAGTCTGCATTGCATAAACGTTTCGATACCCTCCTTTGCCCTTTCACCAAACTGCAAGCAGAGTAGGATGTCTTTCAATTCGATATTCTACAAAATGTTTGATCAGGTAATGTTCACTCTTATGTTCATGTCTCTCTAAAGCGCCCATGTCAGGGCTGATTAAATTCCACGACTATGAATGGCGGCCTTGAAGTTTTTCTTCATGCCATGCCTACAGCAGGGAGATTAAAAACGGCGGCCGAGGTCTCCCATACAAACTCATAAGCCAAAGGAAATCATACGTAAGGCAGAGTATATAGTGACCCGGGGCATAAGATCAGCTCGCCCTGACAAGTAAGCTTCGTCTGTCCATACGCCTTCACAAGGCTTTTAGCACGTGTATTTCTCTTCGGCCTCCGGTCTTTTTAACGTACATAATTTTGTCGCAGACTTACGCTCTTACAAAGTATTAAACTTTTTTTTGAACTTTACTTCAATTCGAATTCAATTCTTTACGAAAAATCGCTGAATTTTGTACGCAGAAAAAAGATTTTTACTCACAAACAGGAAAAAACTGTAAAAGGAAATAAAAGTGATGTAGTTAGCAGCATCTTCCATCTCCATATTAACTGTTTTTTTACACGTGCTCTTTTGCGCTGGATCAAACGATTGACGTAAGTGCTTTAAAACAGCGAACGCAATCCTGGTTGCGAACGATTGACGTAAATGCTATAAAACGGCGAACGCAATTCTGGTTGCAAATACATTAAACAATTTAAACTGTGTTGTCGTCGTACAACGGTAAATTGTATGTTACAATAATCAAATTAATGCACTATTTGGTTGGAGTATCTGCGATATGATTGCGATAATAAAAATAGAATAACTTTTGGCCAAGAAATGTCACATTTGTGGACCATAGTGCATTGATTGAATGCAATAAAAATTCGACCCCAAGCGAATGCGACCTCCCTTCTTGTTCATTTCTTGTTAGCAACTGCTAAAGGACGAACGATACCTATTCTATTCTTGCCTCTCAATCGATTTATCCATTCAATCGTCGTTTATTGGCACTCTGGCTGTTTTAAAAATTTCAAAAATAGATCTAGAAAACTAGGCAAAATGTTTGATGTCTGTAAATGGGACGACGATGGATGCATAATTGAAAAGAGGCTTTAAAAGCCCATCAATTTCAATCTCTAGCACGTAAGAGGACACTCGGTCGTAGTTATAGTGAGTACTCAGTGATTGGGTACATACTCACAAAGTTGCGGACACTGCGTTCCTATCTTTCTTTCTTTGATTTGACGAAAAAATAATCGTTATATATTATATATATTAATACTTGGAATATAATGCTTACAGCAAAGTGGACGACAAAGTGGGTGCATTTGCGAGTTTAGAAAGTTGAAAGTTATACGAGTTGTTTTTAATCTTCCTCTCTCCTCCAGGAATCCACTTATGATTAAATGTTTGATGAAAAAGCAAAAAAAAATACCATTTTTTATCTAAAATTTTCATTTAAGTACAAAATTTTAGATCACTGTAATCAAATGCAAACACTTAAAAACAGTGAAATATAAGTGCAGCTAGCTATCAAGTTACCAAGTATGTAAATAAATAAAAATTAATACATAGGATTATGTAAATATATTTAAATATTTTCCTTAAAGTTATGTTGTTATTGCTTTAATCTATGTATGCACACATATCTTTAAATATTGATAACATATTCTATTAGAATTATCAAGTTAATCTAAAAAATATCAGTCACCAATATTCTTCCGAAGAATATATATGTATATGTCTATAAAAATTTGCATAGAAATATATTTCGTAAATATTTGTAAAATTTTTCTCTTCCACACAAGTTGAAAGTATTTGCCTTAAATTGCTAGCAATTTTGTTTTGTGGCATTTATTTTGTTCCATAGGTTGTTTTTTTTTTGTTTTGTATTCCTTAATTCATGTCCTTTATATTTTTCTTGCCAAATTTGCAACAACAAAAACAAGTTTTTCTATAATACTAAAATTGAATTTTTATGAAAGAGAGGACTAACTATCGCTTAGGGTTTTTTAATATATATTTGTACTCTTCGATATTTTACATTGAAATTTAATTCATTGCATACTTTTTGTTGCTCACCAAAGAAGCGTATTGATTTGAACATGATACATTCATAAAGTATTAGCTTCTTATCGATTATGGGACATACGATTGATATGCGAGCTTGTTTAAAACAAATTTTCAGAATTTTGTTTATGTCAGATTTTTTTATTAATAATTTTAACAATTCTTTTTTATTATTTCATTATATTATTGTTTTATGGTTTAAAATAGATAGTAATATATATACATTAACAGGACATAAGGACATAATTTATATTACCTTTAACTGATTGCCCACTCGCATGAATTTCACTATAAAGCTGAGGTAAACTGCAATTTGTACGTTCGCCGAAATGCCGATGGACATGTAATCAACTGTTGATTCGATCGATATCAAGAGAGGCAGTGAAGATACGCTAAGAAACGAAAATGTCTCAAAGGTTTACAAGATGTGCGATATACTGACAGTATCTGGTACATATCTTGCAAATCTTAACGCATCGAAAATACATGCTTGTCTTTTCAAAGCTTGAAAAGCAATTCAATTTCAAATATGCCACATAATGAAACTTTTTAAAATGTTAGAACATATCTTAGCTTTCATTTATTGCATGATACTTTATAATTTTGATGCGGGTATGAGAGAAGAAATTATCGCAAATGAAATCTGTGTAGGGGTTACGCTACTTAAGAATCCAAGCTGAATACGATGCTACTTTTAATGATTTGTCGAAAAATTGTAAGACAAACACAATGAAATCAACTATCTGTTAAATCGCGATAACAATCACAAAACTCTCTTTAGAAACTGACCCTTGTTAAGTCCCATTTTCTCCAGTAACGTTCTTAAACTTCACAATCTAAAAGTAAAACGAACGTTAAAGGAAATTTATTTTTCAATTACTTCTTATTAGAATTGAAGCATCATTCCAATTTATATATTTTGTCTCTGAGCTGATTTTTGGGAAATGCTTTAAAACTTGATGATTGTCGTTTGATTACGATCTAAATTAGTATTGAATCCCTGTAGGGTCTTTGAACTTTGAAGTTTCTTTTACCTTTGAAAAGAGCAAAACACATCTGCTATGATTAGCTGCCTAAAATAAGCTATTTAACAGATAATCAAGAGAGAGATAGAGAGATGGTTTCGCAAACAGAGGTGTTTGCTATTAGTAATGTCGTCTATTTGTCGGTCTGTGAAACTTCTTTTCTAACATCGTACTCTTACATAGCATATGACATTTACAGCATTCTCGTATTTTATTGCAACGTAATTCCTTTCACTTCAAGATGTATTTCGTGATAAGCGAGGAAGAAAACACATTTCGCTTAGAACCAATGTAACTATTAACGTTAAGATATATAAAAGTTCTTATATCTTTACTTTCTTCAAGTCTTCAAGTTCTCCAATCTTTCAATATGTTCGTATGGGTTACTTTCTGTGCCGAATGTTGATTTTTAACTGAACTTAAAAACTTAGATGGGCCGGTATAAAAAGAGATGGCCCTACCTCAAGGTCTTCCGTGTGTTGCATACATCCGTACAAATTTAATATATCCTTGCACCATAGACGGAGTAGGGTGTAAAAGAAGAAGAAATCTGGCCGGAACGCCATAGGTAATACGCCCCGCCCTTTGGCAAGAAATTCACTTGAATTTTCATCAGTTGAAAAACATAAATCGAAAGTGTGTTAATGGATGTAATGTTTACACTGAAGTTTTAAAGAAATTAAATTTTTATATCACGAGAACAGTTGTAACTTAAGTTAGCTTTTCCTTTCCGAGTACGTTGCTTGCTGATTATCTTCCATTTTTAAACTTTATCTTGATATTGAAACTTGAACAATTAAGGGTACACGTGCCCGGCTGTAGTTTTCAAAAATTTTGGTGCAATGAATTTGCCCTGTTTTCGGTTTTTCATTCTCTCATGTCAACAGTTAATAATCAGACCTACCCTACGTAGCTATGGAATCGGTTTAGCACGCACTAATTAAGAAACTGATATGCAATTTTTATCCACAATTATCGAGACTGATACATCAACGTCATCTTGAGTAAATATATAACTTTTGCTTGGCGAAAGACACCCAATATTGGCTAGAAAACTGTTATGGGAACTCTTCTCCGTCGATAATAAGAAGTTGTTCAGAATGTATTTGCTAATTTTAAGCCCAATTTTACGGACACCAATGTGATGCTGAATGCATTGAAGTTCCAAATGAGGTGATTACACGAAACATCAAAAAAATAAAAAATTCCAAAAAATCATTCATAAAAAAGGAAAAGTGCAAACATAAACATAGCTAATATCCCGAAGATATCAAATCGCAAGAAATTTTGGATAAGAGAATGTAGTTGTGCAAATAGTCATCGTATTTGCACACAGTCGAAAAAAAGTCAATTAATACAATGACGGAATTGCATGAGTTGAAGTTCGACTTATTGCCCCACTCACTGCGTTCTGTAGATCTGTTTACAAAAAGAAAGCGATTTTCATCAAATTTTATACAAACGTTCGATCATCTTGTGTTTGTATCACCTTTGATGAATGAACTCGAATTTCACAAAAGAAAAATATCGTTTTATTAATTCGGAGAAATGATGACCGATCCACTCTAATAGGCAGAGTAGGTAATGTAGGTACAATATTACTGGTATTACTTCGTAGTCGATAGCATTATAACTTATTTATGTCCATTCTATTCATTGGAAATAGAATGAATCATTCTTTCGAATCGGAAATCGCATGCTAGAAAGATTAGATTGAAGTAATGCTTGACAATCAGTTTTATTAAAAAGTCGCTACGTCGATATATGAATAATTTAATTACTTATGCTTGTAATATGAAATGGTTCCTCTACAATGCCTCTTATAATATTCTTAGTTTGCCTGAGGCAACTTTAACTTAGTTAAGAGATATTGATTTTTTTGTAAGTCTGAACCGATTAGACTCGTTTGGATTGCATTTTAACATAAAGAAAAATTGTAATCAAATCTTATGCGTCGTTTCTTTCTTTTTTGCTTTCGCTATTTAAATAATTCAGAATGATGCGAATATGTAAGTGTACGTTTATGTAAACCCCTACAAATATCGATACACATGTAAAATAAACAAAGTTAAGTGTCTTCTTTATATTTATTGAGCCATTCGAATGACCGCAACAGACAGGTAAACCGCAACATTTTATTCAAAAAATCAACAGAGCTTAAAATGGTTCACGTTTGCTTATGCTGGTTGGCGAGCAATGACAACAAAACAACAACAAAAACAACAACAACAACAATAATAATGAAAAGTAAATTTAAATTAAAAATGTAAAACATGAACGACAATGTCCCATTGATCAAGCCGACGGAGTCACATACTTACACACGTAACATATAATAACGGTTGGGGGATAGAAAGAATGAGAGAGTAAAAGAGTAAGAGTACGAGGGAGAGGGAGAAAAAAAATGGTAAATAATGCAAACATCGGTGGTAAAATACAAATAAAATACAAGAACAATTGGCAGCAGAGTAACCAAAGCAAAGGAAATTTCAACAGTCCAACACACATTCGAACAACGAAAAGGAGATGACGATGAGATGTGAAACGACCGATGAGGAGCAAGCCAGAGTGACAGTGTTAAAAATAAATGCGTTGACGATATTGGCTGTCTGACCAACAAGGCACAAAATGGCAATTTTATGCCAATAATAACACTAGATCGACCAGGAAGATGTTGCTTTGCTCAAAAACAATAACAATAACAATGTAGTCGATGATGGTGTCGTCGGTGGCGATAGCACTGATAGTAAAGATGACGTTGATGAAATATATATATACATATATATATATATATATATAAATAAATAGTCAGAGGCTTATAGGTACGCATATCCAAACAAACATGTCTCCCTTTGAACTTTATATAGACGTTACCATCGGTCATCCGTTGGTATTGCCGCCCTCAGGTAATTAAATGTATGTGTAAGCAGGGAATGGATACAAAAATGTTCATAATGCGTTCACATCATTTAATGTATTTTAATTTCCTTATATATGTGCGTAGCAAACGGTAGATATTTGTCTTCTTGACTGTTAAGACATAGTAAGTTTTGGTGGCAGATATCGTCGTTTATACGTTTGTGAGCATGTGAGGATGTAATTAAAATAAAAGTAGGAAAATAAGACATGGCCGCAGTCGAATCTTTTACACCCGACAACATTTCCCCAACAAAAATGATATTTCGTTTATCTCAATTATTAGATGGGCCTGACATTAGTGTACCGATACTGTAGGATCATCCTTAGAATTTGTATCTTCTGTAAAAGCAGTTTCTTTCTTTCTTTGAATTTTTAAAATTCAAAAATTTTCTTAGTTTATGTTGCATTGTACACCTTGCCTTTGATCGGTGTGACCTATTTCCGTGCAATAATTTCCAATGCTTCTGCCAAATTTGAAGCCAATGTTTTCACTTTTGCGATTGGGAGCACTTTCTTCATGGACAGACAAATTGACATGCTTGCATTTATTCAGTTTATTATGCTTATCAAACTTTATAAGGTTTCCAAAGCGTCCTCCTGAGTGTGGCTGCAAGACATCCTTACGCAATAAACATGATATCCGAAGGATAAGTAAACGTCCTGGAAGCTGCAGTTTGGAGTAAAATGCATGAACAAGTTCTGATCAAAACTAAGGGACGCGTATAAAGCATCACCGTAATGAGTGCATATTGAATTCTTTGATAGCTGGTCATTTATCCAGTCAGAACGAAAGTACAACGATTTTATCGCTTAAGCAGCAAAGTCTAGACAGAGGTTTTGTGTGATCTATTTATTGAAATTGAAGTCTACCTATAGCCATATGAGTACAAAGAACATGAAGGAATAGCTGAACTTTTCGAACTTAACCTAAATAGAGGCGGTTCTAAGTCGAATGTATGTGTGACATGCTGCTGGAGTTAGAGACATTAAAATAGAAATGCGCACATATTCTTAAATAAATTCGGAGTCGTGTTTGGAAGCCGGCATAAACCATTCATAAAAACTCACAAATTAATTATTAATCAAAAATTTAAGATAGGTTCACGTGGTCTTAAATCAATTTCATTAGCAAATGTTGAACTGAATGTAATTCGAACGACTTTGAATAGAAGATGAAAGGTGATATTTACAAATGGTCTGAAGAATTCTTCATTTTGGATGATCGAGGAATTATGGCGAGACCAAAATTCTCCTAAGTTATTCAATTCAAAGTCATATTCACTGATACGCGACGCTGCTTGATGCTTTCCTTGCTGTTAGATTCAATATTTTAAAGCCCATTTAACGCATCGATTTGAATCGATGCCCACAATGGAAATAGTTTCGGTCAATCTATTGACAAGTCTAGCACATAGTATGCACATAGTAACTGAGATAATGGGCTTCCAAGATCCATTCGAAGGTGAGAGAATGCCTTTTTCCCATTTTTGTTTTTTTTAAACAAATAGTTTAACAAAAGTTCCAACGATGAGCAACATATTTATTTTGTTATATCCTTTATTTTCTCCTTTTTTATACTTGTTGGTATATTTACGACTGCCTGCCTACCTACACACATTTGCAATGTAGTGAAATGTGTGTGTGTGTGTGTAAATTTTTGTACGGCTAGTTTTATTTTTGCACTGGCATTATATTACCGGTGGGCTTCTACATCATGTCGCTTTCATTTTTTGCCGACTGAAAGACAAGATCTCTCCTTCACGTAATTACAAGGCCACCATTAACCTAAATTACTAGGTATGACATTTAAAATACCTTTTCGGCAAAATGTGATTTTTGACTCTCGAAAATATATATACGTGCGCGCGTGCATGTGTATGCGTGTGTGTATATAGGTGAAAACATGAATATGTATGTATGTAAGAGTATGTGCGCACAGTAAATGCAAATTGGTTTTTTTTCTTTGTGAGTTGGAAATCATATCTACACTCCTCAGTTATAACACGGACAGATTGAGAAATTTTCGTTACGATGTAGGTACAACGTGAAAGAAGATTATAAACGCAACAACAACAACAACAACAAGAAACACTATTACTTTATATAGTGCGACGCACTGTTGCTAATGTTACAAATTACATTTTATTGTAGCTACTTGATGATGAAATGCATCAAATAACAAATGGTATAAGCTTCTGAAAGGAAGTGAAGTGCAAATTTAGTTGAAATATAAGCAAGACACCTGTTATACTTGCATATAGTCATATTAATTATGTTCGATAAAAGTTTGTTGAGTTCCTTTCTATTAATAAAAGTTAAGTTGACATAAGTTCTTAGGCTTTTTTTTTTTTTTTTGTAAAACTTTGGAAACTCTAAAAATCGATAGGTTAGTAATATTGAAAAAAGATATTGTTCCATACACATATACACATTGATGCGATATGATACGGAGCTTTTTTTCAAATGGGTTTTTCTCGCGCCTAGACACGTGCTATCGAACTACTTGTTTATGAAGTGTAAATAGACAGAGCAGAAAAGTTAACGGTAATTTCGCAATGTTCGGACTTTGTATGGCAAGCAGATCACAGGCTTTCAAATGCGCTTTTGTAAACTTGTGCAACTTGCCTTCTAATTTTAAATAGCTGCAGGCAACAGACAGGACGACATATTGTTAAGTATAAAGGAAAAATGAAGCGATCTGGTTTCAATTGCAGCGAAGAAAGTATATATGAAGTGTACAAAAGGTAATTTCCATGCATGTGTTTTAGAAACAAAAACAGGATATTTTCCCCATTTTTTATACCCATCAGCGAAGGAGCGGGGAATATATTCGCTTTGTCAAAATCGCAACACACAGAAGAAAGCTTCAGAGAGCGCGTAAAGTATATACATTCTTGATTAGCATCAATCAATTTTGAATCAATTTAAGCATGTCAGTCTGTCCGTCTTTATAATATATGTTGTTAATATTCTCCTGGTCACAAAAATGAAGCTATCGACTTCAAATTTGGTAAAAACATGAGAAGTCCTTGCACGCAGATTGATATTGAGAATGGCTCAAATTGGTCAAAGCATACGCTTACAGTATTACATAAAGTGAGGGCACCTCTGCTTTTCAAAAGGAATAATACATTGGCTTTTTGCTCATTACTCATAAACTATAGCAGATAAACATACAAGAATTCGAATGTATATGTTATGGGCGTTGATGTATGAATGGAAAAAATTTTCCTCAATCTCCCCAACTTTATAGTGCGTCATAATTTAATTTATTTTTCAATACCTTTATAACGCGCAGAAATATGCTTCAAAGACCCCATATAGTATAAAAATTCTTGGCCCGTTTCAACTTTCGAATGTCCGTCTGTTCGTCTGTGCATTCCAAGCCAAGTGCGTAGTATCTGTGATAAACATATTCCCATTAGTGCAAATAGAAATGTCGTCTAGGAATTTGGGAATAAGGCGACGTTGATGATGTGTGATTATTATGTTGCGTAGGTGAGGAAGAACTAGAGGAGGAGGATGTCGTCGAGGAATTGGACGATGTATTACAACTGCCGGCCGCTGAAGTGCCACCACTCGAAGTCGCTGTCGTTGTATTCGTTGCCGTTGTTCCACTATGACGTTTACCGTGTAAAGCTTGGTAAGCTGCGGTCGTCAGTATCAGTATCTCATGCCATTTGTCGGTCAAAAGTTTTGTATGTATTTCTACGGGTATTTCTAAATAGAAAGGCAACTTCTTGGTCCACGAAACCAATTTATGGACGATGGAGTCGCCAATATTGCACAGTTTCTCACTGATTTCGGATTTGTCTTCAAGAAACTCCGAAAAGTGTGGCAATGTGGCTATATCCTCCATGGCGTCACAGTCTATTAAAGTTTGTATCATGGCGATCGCGTGATCATATGTGATAATGCGATCCTTCGAAGAGCTTACCGCCGAATCTAGACGATGTCTCAGGTGCACAATTTCGCTAGGATTAGTCAGGGCAGTCTTCAGTATGGTACCGTTAACTAGGTGCGAGGGTAACTTAATGGCAGTCTC
>CCAG010013848.1:0-21664 GCA_001077435.1 Glossina morsitans morsitans | reverse complement strand
AATTAGTTATTGGAACAAAACTCAGACAATTTGATCGCAGACGTGAACTGCCAGACTTACTCGAAGCAATCTCGTGTGGCTTTCTTCTGCTTAGACGATTCAAGCTAATAATTCGAAGAAGACGTTTATTTATTTATTTATTGTCTATATATTTAGTAAATAAATTTACAAAGTATGGACTTAAAGACTGCCGGATAACTTAAATCATATATTCGCAAGTATTGAAAAATCTACCGCGCTTGAGAATTGAAGCCACAACCATTGAGTTGCTAATCGTTTTCCTTTATCTGCTCTGCTACTCGTGCGGATATTGAATATACATACCTCAAAAGGAAGTTCGTGAAGAGACCGAATTGGAGAGCATTGCTTGGGGAGTTGCCTGAAGTCTTACGGTAACTTTATTTTAAACGCTTGAGCCTATTTTCAAGACACAACTACATTTGTTTTTGTATGAAAAAATACCAGAAGGACTTGAGGTAGACCCACTTTTTATATTGTGATACAGAATCACCATCTGGAACAAACTAAGCCTGTTTGTCCATCTGCCTGTCTTGTTTTCTTGTGTTCAATCTTCAGGCCGAAATTTTTGAAACATTTCAATGAAACTCAGTACACTGATGTGGGTTAGGCTATGGACGAACGCTATTGAAAATGATTCAGATCGAACCACTTTTCCGACCATTTTCTATATAAAGCCTTATTTTGAAAAGTCTTTATATGAGTGAATGTAGGGGTGATGTAGGGTATTTGGTAGTCCGTCGTGGCTCACTATCGCGTTTTTACTCGTTTTTATGTAGAATTTTTATCAACATTATATCAATATGATATGACGACTTAAACGCCATCTGGGATAAGCCGACGCTAACATTACGTTAATCAATGTATTCTTCGTTACATAATTCGTAATAGTTTCCTTTTATTAGAAAGTTGCGATGTGTAGGCTTTATGTAAACAAATGTTGCGATTCGAGCATCACATGCTAGTTACTGTGGCGACATATTCCAAACGATCCAGTGACAAAGTCGATAGAAAATGTCGAAAATGTAGTCGGGAATGATTTTTTTTCAAGTCTTTACGTGTTTGCGCCTTATTGAAGCTCTACCCTCTAATTGTAAGAAGTAGTTCAACACGTTTACTATTGGCAGCTAACTGTAATCATTTAATTTAAAGATAACGTAGCGTTTAAAGTCATTATCTTGATATTGAAGCCATGTTTTTCATATTTATATTCAATTTAGTTGATTATTTAATTATCCAAAACTTTTTACTATTAATTTTAAGTGTTTTTTTTTTTTTCTATTGATACGTTTGGTTTTATATGTATATATATAACAATAATATCTTGAATTACTTAAAATTGTGTAAGAAAACTTTTAACTAAATAGCTATACGGCCAAGGCACCTGAACAACTTCTTTAGGAACATTAATTTTTAGTTAATGAATTCCTTTGCCCGTTTCAGATGTAAAAAGACAACAAAGCTTAAAAAGTTTTAATCGTAAGCTTAAGAAAAAAAATTATAACTTATTCTCCTTCTTCTGATATGTTTCAATGTAATTTCATATGTGCTTTTCTACTGCATTAAATTTTCGTAATATCTCAAGTGTAGTGTGAACTAATCTTAAGACTTGATTTAAGTGAACAGGACTTAAGATGGAGAAGTCCTCATTTGTCCTCTCATCGAAAGTACTTAACAAAAAGAAACTTACATGATATTCGGCCAAGAGAACTTCCACTTTATTCGGTTGTTATGTTAACCGAGAAGTGAATCTTAACGGTTCGCGATTGAAACAAATATGAATAAATAAAATGATTAGTAATTTTGACTGGAAAAACATTTTTCATCATCAAATATTACGAAATTTTTGGTAAAAATAACATGCTTTTCAAAATCGTTTACTACTGTTTATTGGCAAGAATTTTTAAAATTATAAATATCTTCCCTGGCAGATAGGTCTTGAACGTAAACTATAGATCAATTTACTGCCTGAAGTTCAATTAAACTTTAGAAAAGAGCAAGAATTTTCTACCCATTGAAAGTTCAATTGACTTAACAATTTCTTTACAGAATTATTTTCTTTTTTCTTTTTTGCGAAGTTTTTAAGATGTAAATGGCTGCACATTATGAATTGAACCTTTACAGTTATAGAGAAAATTACATAGAAAAATCACTGACGTTCACAAAAGATTGCAGAATAGAATTAATAATTTTCAGTTGCTCTTATAAGTAGGTGTCTAATAGGACCCTCTACTCATTGCATAACCAGCAATTATATATTCTAGCCCTAATAAGAGATTTAATAGGGACATCACTTAGGCACTCACACACATCATTTTCAAGAAATATTCGATAAAATATGTCATTTTTTAATTATTAAAGAGTAAAAATTAAAATACGAGTAATCGCGAAAACATACAATTTAGACAGACACTGCAAAAATTTTAAAATAAAAACAACAAATATTGATATAAAGAAACAACAATACTTTATACTCGACACGAGTAACACTAAACGCACATTAAACTTGCACTAAATAAGAGCAAAAGAGTGCTAACGCGTATGCTTCGAAGTAGTAGCAGTAGTCTCTATCTCTCTCGGTCTCTCTCTGTAGCTCTCGCTGTATTACAATGTTCTCTGTTGCGAACGTATGAAACACGAGCGAAGAGAGAGAGAGAGAGAGAGAGTGAGAGAGTCGTTTACAACCTTTGCATTTTTGTCTCTGAGAAAAAATTTAGTTCATTACAAACTGAATTTCCTTCGTCAGTCTGCTCTACCTGTCGTCTCGTTAACAATACTGAAAGCGCTTAAATAAACGTGAAATGTACAATTTCGTTGCTCTTGTTGAAACTTTAAATTATTCAGTCTTTTTCTGTTAATAAGATACGCATTTATTTGTGAATGGGCGAGTGTTTTTGTGTCTGTACGTACAATATGTAACGAAAATACATTTTATTTAAATAAAATGTTTAGAGAAAATAAATGAATATTTTTTTTTTTTTTTTACTTAAAAAGAAAAGAAAAAGACGAAATTGTCTTTTAAAAAATCAATCATCATACGTCTCTGTGTACCTTATACAAAAACAACAACAACAGAGCCGTAAGCTTAAGACTAGAAAGAAAAACTAGTGAAAAAGAAGTCAAATAAAAAAAATTGTTAAATGTTAATAACCCGGGTCTTGATTGTTTGTTGTTGTGTCTCTGGAAAAATCTTTTCATCTTTAAAAGAAAAAGAGGAAGAAGAAAAAACAAAAATAAAAAAAAAAGTAATAGTATACGACAGTACGACGATCGACATTAGAAATCTGTGGAAATGTTTAGATAAATGCGCTTACATACATGCACATTACATATATATAAATATATATAGACATATATATATATATATATATATATGTATGGAATTTGCACGCGATTTTGATTTCTGGTTTTTTCTTGCCGTACTGCTTGATAAACCTCGAGTAGAATGTGAATGAAAATCTATAACGAAACGAAATTTTCTGTTTCTGTTTTTTTTCCTTTGTAAATACGAATAAAAAGAGAAATTAAGAGAAATTGTAGCTCGTTTTGAGAATTAATTTAAAAATAACGAAAAACAACTTTTACCACTTTGTAATGGTTGCATTTCATTGTATAAGTAAGTGCGTAACTATGTGCTAACGAACAATGTTCAGTAAAATAAAATAAAAAGAAAGTATATGTATATAAATTTATGTACTTATATATATATATATATATATATATATATATATAGCATTGATCTTTGACATAAGTCCTTTTTAAGTTTTTCCAACTAAAATGGTTATAAAAAATTAAAAGAAAAAGTTCTTACTTGAGTCTTAATTACTACTCGCAAACATAACAAAAACGGTAACAACTCAAACCTTTATTTGTGATTATCGAAATCTTTTAAGACCTCTTTTCATCGTCATCATCATCATGTGGATAATTAAGACCTGGCAGCAATGAAGTGAACACGTCTCGGTGACAATACTCTAGTGAAAACACGTTACACTGCAAGTGTAATTAAAAAGTAAAAGCATTTGAATAAATTAAAGATTTGCGAACCAAAAAAAAGAAAAAAGGAAAAAGCAAAAACAAAATGCTTTACCTTTGCTAAAGAAACAAGTAAGAAATGAGCATTTCTTTCTATTTCTCTAAACTAAGAAAAACCGAATTTATACCTACTTACACATGTAAGTAGGTGTACGTTTATATAAATATATTCTTACATTTATATATCTAAACATTTTACAGTATACAGTATCTAAATGTTTTCACCCTTGAAAGTGTTGTTTTTTTCTTGTGTCGATGTTTAATTTATGGCTAATTCAAATTTCATTTAAGAGAGAGAGGAAAAGTATCATATATACGTTGTTTACATTAAGACACACTTTGTAAACGGTATATGTATCTAAAGCAAATACTTGTGTAAATTTCTTTGAATAGATTTTGCACTAATTGATGTTTTTTTTTTTATTTTTTTTATTTTTTTATTTTTATTGTTTTTGTCAACGCTTGACACTTGATTTGTTTTGAATCTATTTTGCGTTACAAACTTGACATTTTTTACATTCAAATAGTTTTGTTTTTTGCTCTGCGTCCTTGGTAAAGCTTGTATGATATAATGCAGGCTGTTGTTCATCGTGGATAAATAACAATGTAAGTTAGTGTAATGCAGATTCAACTTAAGCCAGTTACTATAAATAACAAATATCTTGTTTATCCGGATTTTCATTATGCCAACTTGTCTGCTTTTATCATAATCTCATTCGTAGTACACGTTCACGGAGTATTTAAAATAATATTAAAAAATGAATTAAGGAAACTATAGTCAGTCTTTTTGCAATAAATCTTAGAAATTCAATGTTAGACATAGTTTTTGTCTAGCAAGTTTGTCAATCAAAACATTTAGAAAGCCTTGGTAGCTCTTTGTCCCGTGACAGGCATATATTGGAATGGTCAACTGAACTGAATGCTGTTCTTCAGACGATACATTTAATTTACAATCTACGCAATACAATAATATAAGTAAATGTTAAAACAAGATGAGAAAAATAACAAGTGTTATTGTCACTCGGTGGAAAAAAGTATAACAGTAACATGCATGATGTTTAAACAAATAAAGAGAAACTATATGTTCTTAGGAAATTCATTAAAATAATTTGCGAACAAAAAATACACTAATTTCTAAATCGAAGTTCCAGTACATGATGCCTTTTCAAGCTTCCTATTCCATTGGATTCATCCAGAATAGAATAGATGTTGTTAAGCAATTTAGCTGATGACTCAGTCTGGCAAGGCGTTAGTCAAGAAATGCCTTCATTTAGATATTTGATGAATGCATTATCCACGTCATTCTGAATAGTTTTTGTTGACAACGAACGACGGGTCGTTAACACGTTAGGACGTAGAGTCTAAGATTAATTTTTTTTGGATGATTTCAATATAAGTGTTACTGGCTACCCTCCACATCAGATATAAAATGCATTTATTTTTTTAGATGAAATTGACATTCCGTGGATGATTTAGAGAATGGAGTCTTCTGCTGATTTTTAAGTCATGTTACTGGCGTCTGATGATTCTGCCATATTCACCTTTGGTAAATATGTCAAATAGAGATGTATCGCTCATCGTCATTGATAGGGACGTTATTGCCTTTCAAAAATAGTGAAGCATGCGAATTCTTATTTACATTTAGTAATATGCGTAGATTTCTCGGCATTCATTTTAATATGGCATTTGTTGTCATCCAATGCGAAATTTTGTTGAGATAAATTTGTAGTTGGTAGGAAAAATACATGGGATCGATAGCGGAACCTAAGGTTGCTTTTTCATCTGAGTATGTCGTAGATAAATTATTGTCAACGATCGGAATATCTGGAATGAAAACTGTTTAGATTTTTGGACTTAAAACACTTCCTTGGTGCACTCAATCTTCAATTTTATCGACATTGAATTTATCATTTCCAACTTAAACATAAAAATGTCTTTTCAGCAAGTAGAACGTAAGCAGCAAATAGATGGCAGTTGAGAGAAATTTTTTAAGTTTGAAAAATAACTCATAATAACAGACTTTCTCGAAGGTCTTTTTCATACCTAGGTGCACACAAATGCAATAACTTTTTAATGGCTTTTTTAATGTACGAAACAAGACGACTACCTTGTTCAATGGCGGCGAATTTATTCCTGAAACCGAACCGATCATCATCAATAATAAGCTCTAATGTGCTCTAGGACTAAGAGTTTTTAAATATTTGTCCATGTAAGGTTACAACATTCTGTGGCTAATTACGTATCTAATATATGTCAGATACGTCAGTATATTGATGGGACATGGGCCGTTTGGAAATTTCAAATTTCTTATGTGTTTGAAGTCGCGCAAAGGCTGTTAGGCTAAAAATTTGTTTATAGGATATTGGACAACATTTTTCAGGTTTTTCCATATCATTTCTTCATCAATATCCCGATCAGTCTCTTAAAGGGGCAGTTCGCCTGATCGATAGTTTGAGATGAATTGAAAGTTGATTAAAAAAATGTTAATTTCGTTTCTTCTCTAATGTCTGTCCATTTCTTCCCTTACCTAGACGCAACCGGAGATCCTTTAGAGCTCTATTCAAATTCTTTTTATACCGACGATTCCTACTGTTTTGCACTTGTCTTTTTAATCTCCCCTTCTTTCTGATCATACGTTTTATTTGATAGCTAACGTGGTTATTGCTATATCTGGGCTCATCAAAAATTTCTATGCCAGAAGAGTCTTGCAATCGCAATATCAGTTTCCCGATTGATGACACATTTAACGGGCAGATTGTGAAGTGTCATGTTGAAGTTAAGAATCAAGAGAGGATGATCAGAACTAAGGTCATCAGTGTTGTAAATGCGAAGTAAATTAGTGGGAATAGCAGAGTATACAGCGACATCCAGCAATTCAGGACTTTCACCTAGACCAGATGACCAGTATGTGGTTCTACCAGTGAGCAAAACAGAATAGCTGTTATTGCGAATGGATTTCTAGGTTAAATTTTAGCAATTAAAAGAGATTTTCGAGACTTCGAGAAATGAAAGAGAGCGACGGGAGATCATGAAGATATAGAATTGTAGCCAACGCAATGAAAACAGAAGTGCAATGAATACGGTACCTGTGTTTTACTTACCATACTACCTTACTACGACTACCATAAGTTCGTCATCTTAGGAGTGCGATATTTCTTTTATTTTACGTCCTATTCAAAGCCTATAACTCGCTGCTTTTTTATTGCTGGCAAATATAATTACGTGACGGGTGACGGGGCGCATGCGTAGGTTAAAACTCCTTTATTTTGAAAGAAGTTCAAAAGGTAAAGCGAAAGCCATGCGAGACCATAAAAAAGATAATTTTATATCCTTATGCGTTCCTTTTTCGCGATTAAGAAATTTTCATCATCCTACAATAAAATGCGTTTTTAAGCACATTTTAGTAGACCCAACTATGTCTATCCATCTATTCAAAGCATTATCTTACACGAAAGATCGGGCTGCTGCGTATTCTACAGCATTAGATCTTACTTGGTAAACCATTTATATAAAAATTGCCAAAGGTAAGCTGCAAGCTGCTAAGTTTGAGGCATACATTCACTCATTGGAAACACTTCAGCTATGTAGTCAGTGACCCATAGCATGGAAACCAGAACGCAAGAAGCAAGCAAGAGCGTTTTGGAAAACTTACCATTATAGTCGTTACAGGGAGCAAGATTTGTTAAAAGTGATAGCCTATTATTAGCAACGTTAGTTGCGATTTTTCCAATTACATTAGTGGAGCACAGCAGAGTTGTACGGTTTCCCGAAATCCAAACTTCCACTCGGATGTTAAGCCGTCTAACTATTAACGTATTTGGACTTGTAACATTATTTTTCTTCTCTCTCTTGGTTGCTTTTGTAATCGTTCGACTCTAATCTCGGCGATGTCCGTGCGTTCTTTCACACGACTTGTGCAAATTTATTTTCATATTATACCTATTTTGAAACCTGGTCGTCACCCATCAACCAAAGATGTTCTTCTCTTCTTTCGCTACGATCTCTGGGCTGCTCCCTGCACGTAAGAGCAAAAACACATAATGTTTGTTTGTCGAACGTTGTGCGCTTTGCTCAACTCGATTCAACTTGATGTAGTCGCAATAGTCCTCCACAAATTTCAGTTTTCCTGCTGATATTTGCTAACGTGAAACTTCGAATAACAGACAGGCGTAGCTGAAATTGACTCAAAATCTTATTCCACTTAAGAATACATATATAATAATTAATAAACTTTATTGAGTCTCTTGTTCTTATTTTTCGGTGTTGTAAACCGAAAAGAAATCGTGTGCACCCCAAAACTGTGCTGTTGCGTACAGAAAGTTCGTCATTTTCATAGATTTAGTTTAACTGAAAACTTCTTAAGGTCTCCTTTTATCTCTTTTATTTACATTTATTGCATATTTTCAAATGAGTCTCAATGCATCATCAATTGCAACAGCCAACGATCTTAGGAGTTCGCTGCTATTCTCTACAGATGTAAAATAACAAACAGAAGCGAAATTAAACATCAATTTTAAATCGTTTGCCCAAGGTCAGGATAGCACTTAATACAGTATATAAAAATTTAACAAATTGCATTTCTTTTGCGACCTAAAGCTTCAAACTTACTTTCATTGATCCTCTTGCATTGACTTAAGATTGGAGAGGAGTATTATAAGGAAATATTAATAAAAAATGTTCGGTGTAAGACGATAAGACGATATTATACATATATATATATATATGTGTATGCCCGCTTCCTGCAAGCTTCAAAACGTCGAAATGTATTTTGCACTAATACAACTGAATCACGGCAAGAAGAAGAACCCTTAAATAAGAACTCTAGCCTTTTTAGCCGTGCTAGCCCATCCCATAATAGCATAATTTACATGTAAGCATTCGCTTAGGGCATGATAACGAACGGAATATCAATGTCAGTCATTTTTATATACGAAAAACAAAAAAAGGACACAAAACCAAACACTATAAAATTAAAAAAAATATGCAGAAAAATAGAAAGAAAAAAGCGGTAAGTTGTGCATTCTTCGTTTTTTTTTTTTTTTTTTTTTAAATTCATATATATATATATATATGTATATATATATATATATATTACCTTTCACGTCTTATTGGCAACCGTGTGGCAATTTATTGTATTAATGGGGTACAATAAAAACAACTAAAATTGAGCATATAATATAGCTAAAGACGAGGAAGAGGAAGAAGCTGCATCAAATATCAACCTTTATTTTTATATATGAGATGATCTTACGAAAAAGTTACCAGCTGCGCCGGGTGTTTACTGATAAAAAGAAAAGGTTGAAAGTACATATAAGGAAAAAAAAGAAAAAACGAAGAAGAAGAAGAAAAAGAATAAAACAGCAAAACAATACACAAGGACACCAGCAACAACACTAATTGAGTACCAAAAAATATACCACCAAACATATACAGTAGCTGACAATAAAAATGATCCACTTTTAAAAGGAAATCTTACAAAACATTCATACATACATTCATTACTTTTTCACACTTCATTACTTGATCACACCTGCCCTCCACTTATACACGATATATCGGCAATCGTTTCAAGATAAATACATCCGATGTAAGGTACGGACGGACTTAAGGCACTTATGATGTGGATACGCAGTTATATTCACATTTCCCCCCGCCTCTGAAAAGCATCTGAAAGCCTCTTAAACGAAAATTTAAATCGACAATCATCCAGATCTGTCACAAAGGGAGACCGAATATAGTATCGATTTTTGAGGCAATCCCTAGCCTTCTACTCCTAAAGGTAAATACATGCCGTAAGGTTACAATCAGATGTGCCCTGTGTTCGGGGACAAATACCACATGTGATAATATCTGCGGACATTTCTTTAATTTTTTCATACTATTCTTCGCTCTTTGCTTGCAGAGCAAGCAAATAGATTTAGATATAAATTGTCTCGAGATTAAACTCAATATTAATGAATAGTGCTTCAAAGGATTTTCTGTTCGAAATTTATTGAATTATCGATTATAGAGCTAATTAATATCAATGAGAGATTTTATCGAGATCGAATTTCTATAAACCAAAAAGTCAAGTTATCAGACGATAAAAGTTCTTTAAAAACGATTATCATGTGATTAATGAATGCATGAATGCTGGAACCATCAGCTCCTTAAGTAAAAATACTGAGCCTTTAATTATTTATTATAGTAACAAATATTAATGTACATAATATATGTGAAACTGTGAACTGAATGACCGAAGTGAATAGAAATATTTTGAGCTTAAGCAGCAGTCCTATTAACCACCAACCAAGATATTTGAATGCTTCTTTTCCGATCTTCAAGGGTATCAGGGTATTGTTCAGATTACAAAAATGAATTGAAGCTCTGTTGTTTCTGAAATTAAGCAATAGGAGTTAGTGAGAAGGTTAGTATACAATGATGTTCGTTCGATGACCGTTTATATGCATAAATCATAAGGCTTTTCTGCTATGAACTGCTTACTGGACGCATATAAGCGTGGTCAAGTGTAGTTCATGTAGCAAATACGTGCATGAATGGCTTTTCTGTGCAACAGTTCATTTTCTTTGAAAACGTAATCGAGACTTGTAGGGTTTTGCAAATCATGGGATTAAAATTCGTTCATTTCGGGGTAACAGGTAACTACAGTGATCAAATGCCATATATATGTATGGGGACTCGTAAATAGATAAAATGAATAGTGCGTTCTCTCTAAGTAAAAGCAAGCAAAAACTTAAATCGCATAACTAACTGTGAACTAAGTGAAGTCCAACATCATCTATAATCAATGCTTTAAGAGATATACGGTTTCTTCTGGTAAGTTTTTAAATTAACTTTAAATGGGATTTTACTTTAAAACTTCATTCATCTTTTCCTCTATTTTTTTTTTTGCTTTTCTCTTTTTTTTTTTTTTTTGAAATGTTTGCCCATAGAATCAGTTTCAGTTTTGAATACCCTGTCATGTTGATAGAGTAAAATAAAAATAAAAATGGGATTTGTGGACAGATGAACGCACATACACAATAAATTATTTTCAACATCCGCGTATTTTCATTCAAAAAGGTTGGCATAACATCTAAAACACTATAGATAAATACGGGCATATGTTTACGTGGACGGTTTGTATATGCGGAAGAGAGAGATTTGTGCGTGTGTGTGTGTGTGTGTGTGTGTGCGTTTATATGTGTTGTGTTCTTGTGTGCGCAAGCGACACTTTATAACGCATATGCTGCTGCTCGCACTTAAAATGTGGTAAATGAAAATCCTCACCATTTCGAAACGGTGTGCGTCAGGGTATAAGAAATAAATAGAACGATTAGAAGAATTTTGTCATATGAACAAAGTAGCTCTTGTGAAACTGTAAAATACGTATGCCCGCGCACACGCATATACATACCTACATACATACCTACATACATACCTACATTTATACATACATACATACATACATACATACATATATACATACATACATACATACATACATACATACATATATACATACATATATATATATAGATACGTACACATTCATGAGATTTAGAGATTGTCATCATCCTTAACATTGAAATGAAAAATTATAAGTTTATTATATGTGTTATTAGCATTTTTGTGCGTTATGCATTCTTTTTCTCTTTTTTTTTTGTTTTTTTTTTTTGTTTTTTTTTTGTGCGCTATACGTAATTGTAAACGGATTGTATTATTCTGTGGATCGAAGTGAAAAGTTGAAATTTATTTGTTTCTTTTTTTGTTTTTGTTTCTTAATTTAGGATGCGAATTTTAATCTATAAGGGTTGCTTAGCATGTCAGATATAACCTTTATGCAGAAGCTTGTTACTCGGACTTAATCTATATATATATAACCTTTTGATCCTATTGCATTTAACCTTAAAAGTTAAACAATCAACTAACATTTTATAAGAACGTATCACAAATTTACTTTCAACTAAGGTTTCACTATTTCTAACTCACCAATACAGATGTTATATCGTAGTATCCTTTTAATATGTAAATAACATGGAAAGATTTTATTAGTTAATCATTTGTGCTTAGTATTTCGAAATTGGGAAGTATTGGTGCAGTAACGACGACAGTAAAATCGCCCTTAACCTAGAAGAAATACGTACGTTATAGTCGGGCGAGACCAACCATTCGAAAGCATACATCGCTTCACTTAGTGCAGTTATTAATTCATTTTGGGAATAATACATAAAAAATTGCACATTATATTCATGCAAAGGCATGCTTCTTCTGGTTTAAAAAATATATCTATGTGATCCAAAGTCACTAGTGTAAATTTTTTTTTTTTTTTTTTTGTTAAATTACTGTTAGGACCGATTTTGATAATCAAATATTAAGAATTAAACTTTTCTTCTAAAGGAAAAGTCTCTCTATATGGGGTCTAAGAAATAGACCAATGTGGTTCAAATTTGGTCCACTTAGTTTTTATGCCAAGTCATTATTATGAATTTTCATCATAAGGCATTAACAACTAAGCCTTTTTGGCAGGAGAATACTTATATGGGATGGGATCCAATAAGCAGACATAAGTGATTCAAATTCGTTTACGTGGATTTGTATGTGAATTTACTGTGATGAAGTAATTTCACCGTGCAAATTTAAAACCTTAAACGTCTTTATCATATAACGATTCAATTTTCGTAAGAACATTTGTAAAAGAGGGAATCCACTAAATTGTCCCAGCCAAACCAAATATTTCGTACCAATTTAGAATGTGGACATAGTGTGCAGTGCAGAAGGACTTAAATGATTTCCAGCTTTTATTATGCCGATCGTTTCGCAAAGTGATTCTGATTAGCTTGCCCGTCTATCTGTCTGTTCGTTTGTCTGTCAGTTCGTCTGTTCATTTATTTTTGTGCTCAAGCTACAGGATATAATTTTTGGGATATTTTGATGATATATGGTACACCGACTTGTTTTGGCCCAAAAACAAAGACTCTTCCGATCGGTCCACTTTTTCAACCACTTTCCACGTATCTTCTTATTTTGGAGCAACTGTATGAGGCTCAGCAATGTACGATATTTAATGTTGGAACATGGCCGCTTATAATGTTTTTACTTGCTTGGACTTAATAGAGAATTGAAATTTGATTTTGCTACGCTGAGTTACCTGAGTTCAAATGTATTGTCTGCTCTCTATCAAAATATTGTTTCCGATCATTATGTTGACCACATCTGTTCTAAGTAACACAGCGTTCGTTAATAAGAATTACCGCAAGATTCAACCACCTCTTAAAAGGTAAAATTAAAATATTTAACACCCACTACTTATTGTTGTACGAATCAGTTTGAAGAAAGGAAGCCTTTATTAGATGGTGTCAAGCGTAAATTCCAGCTCAATAATTTAGAACAACGTTTCTTATACAAAACGACAACAAACCAAAGACAAAGCTTAGCAATACTTGGCGTTATAGCTTTTCTGGCAACCCAAGCATTCACTACGGTTCCTAGTAATAATATTTGAAAACTTTCAACGTTCGGCATCAACCTACGGAGACACATCTACACCACCAATGGAGAAAGTAATGGCCGTAAGTATTTCGGAATAGGCCTCAAAAGTTCCATAAGGTGTATGACTATAGGGTGGATCATAGGGTTCAAAAGATTCCTGTCGCATATGTTTGGAAAACAATTTCAGGAAAATATTCCCTATTATGCAGTTACTACGCATAAGCTTTTGCCGCAATATTTGTCGGATGCTCGCAACTTCAACCAGAACTACTACCCTGTTCATCTCCCTTTTCCCTGCAATCCATCATAACAACTTCTAAGTGGCTGGTCAAATAGGCAAGAAAAAGGAGAAGTCAGTATACTTCGTACTTGGATTTCTGTCTACGAGTTCCCCATGACTTGCTGCATTGATTGAGAACGAAGCTCGAAATCTAGTTGTTGCTAACATTTTATCGAATGTGTGTGTGTCTTCCGAGTAAGGGTCGGACATTCTATATATGGGAACTCGACACTCACACGAACCATTCAAAAAAATGCATAGTGAGCAATAGAGTTGAAAACGTTTGCCTTTCCCCAACTTCTAACCACCTTTTTAGCGCAACAAAAGAAGAGTTTCTCTGTTTTCATATATCAATCTTTATATCGTATATCTTCCTCCTAATAATTTTACTAGATGTGCTTCGTTAAAGATCCCTTCAGAACATTCCCATAAAATGTAGAAATCCTTCGAAACATTTGACATCACCTTAGCTTGCAATAAGCATGCAAACGGGGAAACTCTAAAAGGTTTGAAAAGCGAATGACAAGAAAACGAAAAGAAAAAGTCTTCTTTAAAATCGTTTCGTTAAATTGAATTGTTCTGATTGCGGATTACGAATACAAAAGAAATTTTAGAAATGCTGTGCTATCAAATTAGAGATATGCTATATCCTGGTGATGCAAGTGAAGATACCACTGATATGAGTTTCGTTCATGAACTGCAGCCGACCGAAATATTACGTGCCGTCCAAGAACCATCGGGCCGAATATTATTTTTGATTAAATGGAGAGATCCGCATGGAGCTCACGTTTTGGATGCAGCAGATGCAAAAATTCTTTGGCCCCAACTCGTCATCAAATTCTATGAATCCTTAATAGAATGGGAGAGTTGAGAATTTAAAAAAATGAGTCAATAAAAGATTCTTAATGTTGTATACATTGACGTTTCATTGAAGCATTGGATGGATGGATTTTCTCTCTTTATTAGACTATTTTTCTTATTATCGTGTAGTTGTAGGTTAGGGAGAGTACTGCAGACACTAATTACCGTAAGTATTTTAAGGGAAGTGTTATGGAGAATAAGTGGAAGTGAATTCCAAGAACAAATTGAAATCGTAGGTTGTGAAGATGAAGATTTTGTTGGCTCTGATTCGTTAATTACGAGAAGGCATAATATACATAGGAAAGATGTGTATTATAAACCCATGCTGCTTTATGGCGGACCTGCTTAAATCGATTTAGAATTTGATGCTGATTAAGAATATATATACTTTATGGGATCTCAGAGGTTTCCTTTTGGATGTTGCAAACGTTTTTACAAACTGTACGCCATCCGTGGGTGATGAGTGTATTCAGAAACAGTTTGACAACTGATAGTTTACGGTTTTGTAAAAATGTATGGAGCATGATATGGGAGAGCGACGCGTTTTCTTTGTTGATTAATATTTCAAAAATAATAAAAGCTTGGCGATCACTGCTCGAAAATTTCGTACAAGATATGGTCCGAATATTGACTTAACTTCGTCAACTGACTTTCGATAAAAGGGTGTGTATGCGTCAGCAAAGCCGTGGAGGCCATACCGTCTGGTAGACTATGCCATACGTAACCCTATCCTACGTACATAGTGATCCAATAAAAAAAATTAAAATCAAAACGAAAACTTACTGTTTAATTCAAATCTTGCGTAAATTTTGCAACACCACCATATATACATATATTAATGTATATGTACATATATACATATATACATATATTTATTTATTTCTTTTTTGTTTTTTTTTATATAAACAAAATAAATTTATAAAATGATCAAAATAAATATATATATATATATATATGTGTACATATAAATACACATACACGGGCATGCACACACCTTCATACTTAGAAGATATCAGATAGGGTCGCTTATGTGCGTTGACATTCCAAAGCACTTGATTAACATTAAATTTAATAATAGCACGCGTACATACATAACCTGGTGGGTTACTACGATGATAAGTCGTAGTTTGAGTAGTAAATACCGAAAAGTTGTAACCAAAGCGAATTAGGAGTCACTTGACTTGTTCTTTCTTATCCATTTATTTGATGATTGCTTCAATTTCATTTCTAATAACCATCATTGTCAGCATCATCGTTACCATTATCATGATAATTATGTTCAGGATTTATGTATGGCAAAGCATTGCATGATATGACATGGCATAGCATCACTCTCTCTCTCTCTCTCTCGCTCATTACTATGATTTGCCTCTCGTTTAGATATAATGAAAGTCTAGTTGAGATATTCACACCATCGCACACGCACACACAAACAGCATTTATACGTTTATACATTTACATATACAGAGATTCAATGGGCACGTGTCGATTTCTTCGAATCCATGTGATTTCATATTTGCTGCCGCTGCTGCTGCTGCTGCTGCTGCTGCTGCTGCTGCTGCTATTAATGTTGATGTTGTTGCATATGATAGTGATTGCGATAGCGATACTAACGCTTACGTCCATGTGTTATACTCAGTTTTAAAGGAACACCTGCTTTCAGGTGTTATGACTGCAACACATTAAATAACAACAGATGTTCGGCTACGTTTACGAGAACAAAGTAACTTTTCATAAAAGACTATGCAATTGGCTTAATTCGTTCAAGCTGACTTGTGCTACTTCACTCAAAACAATATTAAATACAACCAAAATCACTTAACTGACCATTAAGGTTATTATACAGAACCATAAAAATATATTGTATTTGTATGTGTATGCATTTATATTACCTCAAGCAATTATTGTGTATGATTGTCGCTTAATGCTTAGATACTTAATTGGGTCCACTTGCAAAGAAATAAAAAATTTAAAAAAAACTACCACATATTCAAACTTGGATTGAAACGAAAAAACCAAAATGAATATTGCGTTCTTTTCCATTATTTATTTATTTAGTGACGCTTATGTAATTTCGAAGCCATTAAGGCCTATGATAATAGATTACAATGTCTACCATAGGTGCAATAATAAAGTACAGTTAACAATCTAAAGGAGAATACAGGAAAATAAATAAAAAGAACAAAAAAGAAACAGGAACCAAGAAGGTGGCTGGAGTAGTATGAAAGGGAATAGCACAGACGACAACCACATCATCATCATCATCATCATCATCCCAATACTAAGTAACTAGTTAATCTTATTATTAGCGGCGAAGGTTAAAAGTGGACGTTTGTAAGTGAGATAAGCGCATCTAAATAACCGCAACTCCCTACGCAGAGAATTATAAACTCTTATAAATCTTGGCCAAAGAGCATGTAACTCGAGAAATCAACAGAAAGTGATTGCGAACTGATCCACTGGAAGAAAAGATAATGCTATCGAGGTTAAGGAGAAGTCTAACTTCATTTACTAAAATTAACGAAAGAACAACAACGACAAAGAAAACGTCGAAGATAACTCATATCGCCTCAAGGAGAATACACGTCTAACTTTACGATTACATAGTAGTTTCAATTTCCTCAGATTTGAAGTATTCGTCTATCTATAAACTTCTAGGCCATCAATTATAAGTGACATACAGACATTCAAAGAATAAAAGTTTCTAAATAGGAAATTGATCCGGTAGCATAACAAATTTATGTGTGCATCAAAGCACGACTTATTATTATCAATAATTACCGCCAAGCATTTCAAGCTATGCACAATTTCAACATTGTGCTTCCATCTGTCCTTAAAGCAAGATTCACACGTACATTCGGGTGGGTGGCGGGAGAGGGAAGGTCAACACTTTATCGCAAATGTTTTAGCCCAATTCATCTCAAGTTGCGTTTATGCGTTTATGTATGCTGCAGATGGTATTCGCAATTGGCTTTATATCAAAGCAAACATTTATAGTTTTATTTTAAAAACATTATTATTATTATTCGCTTGGCTAGAAAATGAATTCTACGTTTAAATCCTCAAGGAATTACTTTATAAGCATGGGCGCATGGGAAGAAGACAATATAAACTTGCGATATATTGCGCGAATATCTACGTCATTTACGGCGAGAAGGCAAAATGTTTATTGGAAGTAAATTGGTATAGTTTTTACTCCGATCCGGCATACATAGGGATGCAAAAAAAAAAAATGTTGTTCTATCACTTTTTCGCCATACAAAAGCGAATCGTTCAAATCGCTTGAATCGTTGTAGTTAGTAGTGTTTACTATTAATCGCTTCACTAGACTTTAATAGGCCACATTGTTCTGGAATTCGAAAAATTAATCCACTTTTCATGCCCATGATGAAAAAATTCCTTTCTTTTTTTTTTTTTTTTGGTCGTTCAGACAAAGCAAAAGCGCTGTCGGCAAATGCTCTTAACTTGCACGAAACTCGACATGTTCAATACTATTACAATCCGTATTGTTGCATTAAACTTGCATTGCAACGAGTTAAAATTCCTCGTTAGACGTCAACGAGAGAGAATGGGGCCGGTTCGTTAGCTAGAGCCATGTATCGGCAAATTCCTATTCATTCATTGCCATATTGCTTATCTGATAGACAAAATATTTTCTTTGATTGCGCGAACTCTTGCGTTAAAGAAAAGTGTTGTAGAAACTCGTCGAAATATTCGGGTGTACGTGGGTGGTCCTTTCGAAAATTACTGTACGACGTACTAAGTTGACATATTAACGAATCACGAATTGCCGACGTTTGGGTCTGGTAATGGCAATCATTAAAAACTTGTCAAAGGAAGTCAAGAAATTTCGGAGAATGCTTTTCATTGCGTCAAATACTGCTTCCAAGATATGCAAAGGAATCTTTATTTTGCTTTGAATTGTAACACAACTGTTGATGAGAATGTGATAGTCTAAGCCCCCAAAAAAAAAAAATGTCATCTAAATTGCGTATCAATAACAAAATCGAACTCCTTCTTGCAACTTCAATGGTGAGCAGTGTGAATGCATGTTGTTGCTGCAATTGGATCTGGAAATAGAGACGAGAACACCTACAATAACATGTTAGAGCAAGACATACACGCTGCGACAGCTTGAGCAATATCAGGTTTAAGGTCTCTGGGAATCATCAATAAGTGTCTCAGTACCTCAGTACTATTTCACAAGATGCAACGTTGCTTGCATAAAAGCAGAGGTGTATTCTGACTAGTAATGTGCAATATTGGTAAAATTTTATATGAGGTTAACCTGCTATGCGTGCTATAGGCTTGTTTGTGACTGGCTGATCGTGTTGTCAATTGTATTCGTATTTGCTCTGCGACAGATGACCACAATTCGATCGATCGATTGATTTGGAATTTGAAACCGTTAAAGAATATATGTACTTCTGGGAAGTATCTTGCGGGGAGCGGTGTGCCTTCTTGCTGTTACTAAACCACTTACACAGTCTCACAAATCCTAAGATAGATTAAATCAATTTAAGAACATTTCTTCTCGATACATGTGTGAATGGAGGACTAGGGTATAACACGCTTTACCCAAACGTTTACGTTTTCTTCATTTTCCTAAGTGCAGCCGTTTTTTTTTTTTTTTTTCTTTTAAATTCCCTTAGGGTAATAATGATTTACTCAGGGGCAGATTTGTCTTTAAATTTGTTCCGAATGTCATTGGCCTTAAATACATATATCTTTATAAATACATATATATATATATTTTTATCCAAAAAAAAAAAAAAAAAAAAAAAAAAAAAAAAAAAAAAAAAACTGAGAAAAAAAAAGAGCAACGAAAAAACCGAATGTGTGAATGTTGCTTTTATTATTTGTTAATTAACAAAACGTAAAAAGGTTTAATAGCTTTATTTTATCGCCATAATAAACGAAAAGCAGCGACTACGAATGTGCGACGTCTGCGCATGACGATTTAATAATCATTTAGCAAATCTACGCCTTGTTTTCTCAACCATTTAAACTGTTCTCAGTTTGCCGTCCATTTAACACCTCGTACAAAATCAACTAAGGCGCAAATAAACGATATTTACAAGTATAGCAAACAGTGATTGGTTAAGGTCGAATTAAAATTAAGCCCTACTGGCCTTTTTTTGGACAAAATTATCAATTAACTTAAACCCGAATTAATTATTTTATTAAGTTTTATGCTTTTATTTATTAATTTTTTTTATCGATAATGGACAAAAAAGAAAAAAAAGAAAAGAAGAAATTGAAGTTTAAGGCAAGGGGGCATATTACGAAAAGCAAAACAAACAACTCTATGACCGCAGTGGCATTTAATTTGAAAATATGTTTACATTGTAGCAATGAAGTTTATATTATATGAAGCTTATGTGGCTTATAACGCTGAGTTACTCGCATGATAATAAATTTAATGGACTTCACTCCCCCTCAACCCTTTTCCGCCAGTGTGATGAAATAAACGTACAGAGTTGACCATTACGATCAGCTTTGTTTTTCTTTTTTTTTTTTTTTTATATGTATGTATTGCATCACAAATGTGTTTACACTCCAAAAAAATTCATGATTATAGATAATAATATGAAAAAAAAAAAAAAAATTCTTTTTTTTATTTTTTTATTTTTTTTAAATTGTATCTACAAAGCAAACCTGTTATCTCATTTAATGTAATATAGATTTGGTTTGTTCGCTTCTTACCGAAAAGGGTATGTTAACTTTGTTAAATATTTGGAAAGCCCACAAAAGTGCGGGCCAGAAATTTGTTAAGAAATGCTAGTAAGCGAATCCACTTATATATATTTTCGTTTCATTCAAATAGTGATCGCGTCTGGCAATCAATGACCTTTCAAGCGAAAATTTCAAGCGAAACAATATCGAAACTACTACATGTGTAGCGCGTGCGAAGCGGATAATCTTACCCTCCCCGTTTTTCGAACAGATTAGCATTTCGGTTAGCGTCCTTGTTTGGCTTCAGCACGGAGTACATCGTCCACGCAACTAAACGCATTTCTACTAATTTTTCGCACGACTGATTGCGTAGCGTAATTTCGGTGTCCAGAGATCTGATTAGAATATTTCTCGGACAGATGCAAACATTGTGCTTCTAATTCTCATTTTTGCTTTTACGCATATTGCATGAGTGACTCGCGCATATAGTGCAGAGTGCAGGCCTGTATTGAGAAAGAACTTTTTTTCTAACATTTACGGTTGGAGCGCCTCTCTATTTCGACGGATGACAATTTTTGCTTACTTTTTCTCCAATGATCGATGCACGATTGCTCTTTCAGGAACCGTGTTGTAGGGTGAAATCATTATTATCGAGTAAAGCCTTTGAGCCATTTTTACCTGGCGTAGAAAATGTTTGGTTGAATATATGTTATGTTTGTGTCCGTTATGTATGTAAACCGGATGAACGAGAGGAGCGAAATAAACTGGCAGCCAACGACATGATAGGAACTTGAAATTTTCTTTCGAATTGTAAGCTTACGGCTATTTTTTTTTTTCTTCCTTCTTCATTCCTTTAGTCTTTTCTTTAACCTAAAATCCAAAATTTGCTAATTTGATCGATAGATTGTCGCTTATCATTGGCGGTACACGGAAACCAAAAAATCCTAATACTCTGCTTAATCACTTTATGTGGCTCGGGTGCGGTTCTCTTTGCGATTATACTTTTCATACGCGCACTTATCTGTGTTGCGTTTTCGTTAAACTATCGCGCAGAGATCAGTAAGTTCAACCAAATCCTGAAATTGTTTTTGCAACCAATGCCGCCTTTTACGTTAAAGCGGACTTACGCTGACATAGCATTTCACGTTTACCTTACTCTCATTTATCTACATCTTTGGTTATATACTTTTTTTTTTTTTGGTTGTGAAATCCATTTATTAAAAAGCAAACAACTATAGTTGGGCGAAGGGGATATATATATATAAGCAAATAATGTTTTATTTATTATTATTTATTTTTTTATTTTTATTTTTATTTTTATTT
>CCAG010013841.1:0-51539 GCA_001077435.1 Glossina morsitans morsitans | reverse complement strand
GCATGCGTGGGCATGAGATAACATGTACCGGTCTATCTTAGTTCTTTTTCTTTTAGAGAATTTCATTAACTTTTTATCCACGATTCGTCGACCAGCGAGAGTACAGCTTGTCTTTGTATGCTGCCACCAACTTTGTGACAAGCCGGCAAAAAGCCTTATCATTTTAAACGAACTGCTTGAAAAAAACGCAGAAGAAAAATGGATTTTGGAAAAAAAATATCCATTAATTGTCTTCCTCCAATCGCTTTTAATAAAATAAAAAATTAACTATTAACACTCTCTGCATTCCATATATATATATATAAATGTCTAGATTCGTAAGTCTCTGGTCTTAAAAAATTTACAAATTAACTTGACTTCAATGCCGGAGAGTTCGAAATTCCAATCATATTGTGTGTAATTGTTTGTCTTTGCTTTCAACTGTGAACTGATTTTAAATATTTTTCTTTTATTTTTTGTCAATGTGTTATGTGTAGGGGTAGGTTTGGCCTTAGAAGACGTTCACCAGTGTCAAATCGCATCGGGTCATAACCTAAATAAGGATATCCTATGTTACCTGTGCATGTAGTGTGGTGGTTTTGGAACGATTATAAGCACAGATGTTATTAACCGAATGCAGTCGAACAGTAGAACAATAATTCCATTAAGACATTTCGCCATTTTTTACTTCTGCGTCTTTGTTTCGTTTATTAATCAACTAAAATTTGTAATCGTTCATTCATGCAAAACTACATCGACGGGTACGTTGGCTTATACAACGTGTGCGTGTGTGTGTGTGTGTGTGAAATCTTTATAGGCTAAGTGTGCGTAGGTAAATGTAAATTGTTGTCGAAAAAGGTAATCGTAAAAGAGATGAAAATGATAATTTGATTAGATGAATGACAGCGGGAGAGAGAGAGAGAGAGAGCGTGTGTGTGTTAGTAAAAGAGAGTACATAGATCGGTTTCATTTTTTATTAAATGACATATGAAAACAAGAGCAATTCGGACCTCTTAAGGAGATAAAATCACTGCTTGAAGTGAATGTTTTTTCTTTTGTTTTTGTTTTTGTTCTTTTTTTTTCTTATTTTATACAAATACAAGGCAAGTGCATATGTATAACTGCGTATGAGCATACTTTTGTGTAGAAAACTCTCTTAAATTATTTATTTATAACGATCCACTTATTAGTAATTTATACAAATTTTTGCGTCATTGCTGTTGTTTTCTTTGTTGTGTATTTTTTTATTTTATTAACGATTATTAAAAATAATTAAATTTTTTTTTTTTATATATTAACTACCGAAAATAAATGGTAAACTTGTTTTCATATTCCCTCCGTAACCATGTATAAAAATATTTATCAAGGACTTAATAAAAAAATGATAAGAAAACGAAAAAATTTAAAACTAATGAAAATGAAAGAAAGAGAGAGAGAGAGAGAGAGAGAGAGAAAGAGATAATGAGTCAATTAAGGTGCATGCCTACCTGAATTCCGTTCCTATTAAGATTTAACATGACAACAATAGGTTTATTAAAAAAGAAGTTAACGTTTGCCTATATCTGACCTTTAGCGTCTCCCCTCTGCTGATTATTTGCAATGGCCTTTAATTCGTTTGTGGAAGTGGATGTCCACGATTCGCTGCAAAACAAATATTATTTTCTTGCTCTTTTTTCTTTTTGTGTTTTAAACTGTTTTTCAATTTATTTATATGTATATAATTACCACACATAACCCAAATGGAGAATAAGCTTTAAAAGGCAATAACTTGTCTTTAAGCGCAAATTCAACACAAAAAAGAAAACAAAACAAAACAAAAAAAAAAAAAAATGATAGCCATTAATGAGAATAAATATATATATTATATATATATTTGTATATATATATATATATATATACATAAATATGTTAAAATAAAGCATTTGGATTAAAAAATAACGTTAGCGCTAGTTAGTTAAGGATAACATTTAAACAAGTTTCATAAGAATTCTATCGATGCAAAAGCATTTCGTATGTTTTTTTTAAATACGAAAATCGCTGTTTAAAATATACGTAACTCATTTCGTTAATAGTTTATACTAATAATAATAATAATAATAATAAAAATAGTAATAAAAGTGTTTCCTTATGAATTAACTAGATATGGTAACGATATCGGGTTTGATTGTTAATCAAATTGAAAATTCTTGAGTTGAGTTCTAGATTATTTTCAACGATAACATATTATATTATAGAATTAGTGTGTGTGTGTGTACACGAATTATAGTTTGCTTAGACAAGCGTCGTTCGTTAGATTAGCAGCTCGTAATGCAATAACTGACAACGTCATTATTTAGTTTCATTTCCGTTATTTTGTTTTTTTTTGTATTTTTTTTTTTTTTTTGTTAAGATTTGCTTTCTCTTCTTTTCTTCTTATAATAATAATAATAATAATAATAATAATAACTCAATGAAAGTTGTTGTCCGCATAATTTCTTTCATTTGATTTTATTTCAATGTTTAATTTTCGTTC
This sequence comes from Glossina morsitans morsitans, assembly GCA_001077435.1. Taxonomy (NCBI): domain Eukaryota; kingdom Metazoa; phylum Arthropoda; class Insecta; order Diptera; family Glossinidae; genus Glossina; species Glossina morsitans. The sequence continues at coordinate 49,048 of CCAG010013841.1, read as the reverse complement.
ATGTCTTGATTTGCAGTTGTGTGCTCATTTTTTCGATTTTGTTTTTGTTTTGTGTTTTTGCGTTTTTTTAAATTTTGTTTTTTTTTTTTTATATATACTTTCAGTTGTAAGCGTTTGTAGTATGTCTTTTGTTTGTTGTCTTCCTTCCTCCTCGGGTGCTTTGACCCAAATCTCTGATTTCTGTGTATGCAGTCGTCATTGTTGTTATTGTTGTTGTTGTTGTTGTTTTCGTATACATAGTTATGTTCGCATTCAATTTTTGTTTGAAATATTTTATTTTTCAACTGTATGTTGGCTCTAAATGCATTTCATGTGCTGTTGTTGCTATTCCTTTTTTCTCATATTTTTTTTTTTTTTTTTTTGTTTTTTTCTATAATAATTTTCTTGACGAACGACGGGAATGAATAAAAGCAGTTGTTGTTTTTAGTTGTTTTTTTATATATTAAAAATATTTCAATTCTCTTTTTTTTTTTTTTCTTTTCTCTACAGTTTTACTTGTCTGATCTCTATTTACAGCAACTACCGAAGGGTATTAAAAGTGCTTACTCATATTGTTTGTAACGCATAAGAACGAATAGCTTCGATTCGATTATAAAAGCTGTGCTCTTGAACTTCTAAAGAGTTAGTGAATATGATGCTGATACCATGCATATACTATATTATAAAATGGTATACGCATGGAAGGCAGGCAACATTTGTGGAATCGATCGAATTGATCGATTGACGAGTTTGACTCATTAATAAGTGTATTCATATTACTCTACGGTTTCTTTTTGCATTTCCAAGGATGCTTTTAAACTCAGTTAATAAATATGTGTGGGAACGGCCAGAAATGACTTTATTAAGACTTTGATTTCATTTTAATTAAGCAGAGTTGAAAAGAGAAAGCAATTTCTCAAGCTCATGTTGAAGCGTGTTGAAGAGTTAACAATCCCATACAGTGAAATAGTTCGTCGAGTGATAATATGGATGACAATACGACGGACGGCAAACAGACAAATTATATTGGATTTTAAGAAATCTTCAATTAATTTGACTCGACAACGTTTTAAATATCAAAATTGTTTACTCTTTAGTCGCTTTGTTTACTACATAGGCTATGATACAATTTTAAGCTCAAGTTTTCTATCGAAATAATTGCGTCCATTGACTAAAAAGAAACCGTAGCGACTGTTTAGTGATATATTAGTTGCATTAGAAATTGAGTTTACTTGTCGTCAATGCTTTTTGTGCCTTTCTTCATTTTCAAATCACTCACACTTTTTACGCTTATTTCGAAAAACAAAAATATAAAAATGCATTCGATCGCGCTCTAAAATATGTTCGTTTATTTCGTAAATAAAAGTCATCGACTTAATATATATGTACATAATAGCTTGATAATAAAGTGTTATCCTCGCCTCAACATATGATTCACTTCTTCTTCTTTTATCCTTTGAATGACTTTAGTAACACCATTTGCTTGTCACCATTGGACACTATTTCGACTTTTATGCGAGTAGGGCTATGCTTTAGTTGCGATAGACACATGACTTCGTTCCGCATTGAAATTGCTACTGCGACTAATGCGGATATGTATACTCGTTGAGTGCCTCGGTATAAAAGTACTTTTAAAGAAGATAAAGAGGGTATAGCGGCCGATAAGCGTGGGGTATGGATGTTAAAATACTACAAAGGCTTAAGAATATCAATATGTACATCTTCGAAGGAGCTACAGTTCGGCGTATTATCGCAGAGTCATTTTTATGAAATTTTCGTTTTCGACTTAAAGGGCTTAAAAGTCTTACGTGTACGAGGAGTAGCTATAAAATACTTGTAAATCAAAAATATCCTAATTTTCATGAATCTTTTTATAGCATTTCTATGAATTATATATAAGATATGTACGCACGCACAACACATACATATACATAGAATTTGTAAACTTTTTCAAAACCAACTACGGCAACAAATTTTACCAGATATTGTTGCTTTGTTGATAGGAAACTCTAAGAAATATTTACAATGGAGCAGCGATAACAATAACAACAACAACAACAACAACAACAACAACAAGAGAATATCCTAAATGTAAACACTCATGCAAACAAAACACGCAGCCAAAGATAGAAACACATAAGCAAACCAGTATTAAATCATTGATTCGACAAAATGCTGAGATGAGATACTTAAGCAAGTGTACATGTATGAATGAATATATGAATATATATATATATATATATGTATATATATGCAGTTTTGCGTAAAATGTAGATATTTACATATACTTTAGATTTGCATGTGCGTGTGTGTATGTGTGTGTGTATTCATGCAAAACATATCCTGCATATGAAAAGCAAAAAGCTAAAATAACAACAACAACAACAATAAAATCTAAAAAGGAAAAAAAAAAGACCTTACATTATAATACCGTTCATAGTGTAACTTAACAAAAGCGTTCGTACAACGATTGCGACAGATAGCAGTCATATATTGCAAGAAAACAAACGGCGACTGAGCCAAAGCCAAACAGACGTTTGGTTGGTTGGTTGGTTTGTTGATTTGCTAGTTAGTTAGTTAGTCAGTTAAAGCGCCATACTATCATTACGACATTCACACAAATGCTCCGTTGCTTTTACCTTTGACTATAAAGACTACAGAAATAAAGTTGCACGCGAACAACAACAGTGTGGCTGTTTTACATATAAAAAAACAGCAAGGCATTAAAATTGAACGAGAGGAAGAGAAAACAGACAGAGAGAAACAGAGAAAGAGAAGAGAGAGAGAGAGAGAGAGAGACATAGATAGGAAGAGAAAAAAAAGAAAGAAAGAAAGAGAGGGAGAGAAAGAGAAAAAGAGAGAGTGAATAAATAGAAAGAGATAGATTCCAGACAGAGGGAAATAGTATGCTTAGGGTTAGTTTTCAACCTTTTTATGCTACATGCTATGGATCTCTCCGCTATTATGGTACTCTTTGAATAGTAAGAGTATGAATAGCTCGCATAAGCAGCAGATGTATCAGCTTTACAGAGCTAGACTTACAAATATAACATGGAGCGGGGCATAGCCTTACACTTACTTATTCATGCACATACCCAAGCTAACGTATAAACTTACCAAAATGCACGAGTTACAATACACAATATGTGTGTCATCGGGTAATTTCACAAAGCACCACGATAACGTACAAAGCCAGTCAGCCAACGAAACAAATAAACAAATATATATAAATATATAGATATATGTATATATATATTTATATATATGCCTATGTACGTATATTTAGACATCTATACATCCTTTTGCTATAACCTATGTGTAAAATGGAGTAAAGTATAAATGCCGAGTAGTAAGTACAACGTGAACATGTACACATTATCCGAACTGTGAGGCAACCAGCAGCACTGTTTGCTAAAGTTGTGACATACAACATAATAAACATAACAACCACAACAACAACAACGATAATAACAACAACGACAATAACTGCGACGACGAAGACAACCACAGCAAAAACAACAACAATAACAAAAACAGCAATAGAATAGAAAGAAATTCTATACAAAAAGCATGAAGAACATAAAAGGCCTCCCAAGCCTGATTTTGAAAAGAGTGGAAGTTCACAAAGACAGGGAAGACAGACGGCGTGATAGACATACAAACCGTAAATGTTGTATAACTGTGGAGTTTTCAAGTAAATATTCACATAAATGTACATACTTACGTACATATATTATACATGTATGAATGTATGTATGCATATATATATATATATGTATGTACGTATGTATGTTTGTAAGATACTAAAATACCGTAATAAATAGTATAAGAAAAACTACAACTACAAAAAGAAATAGAAACGAAAAAAAAGGAAGAAAATAAAATAAAATCAACATAGTCGAGACATAAGAACATATCCTATCAACATACATACGTGCATATATATATATATATATATATAAAGTTTATGCATTTCATTTACTCACAGCGATGGTTTGTCGTGTCGGCTGTGGTGCTAACCGCACCATACGGAGAGCGGTTAGAACCCAGACCAGACTAAACTAAGTCAAGCCAAGCCAAGCCAAGCCAAGCCAAGCCAAGCCAAGCCAAGCCAGGCCAGGCCAGCCGAACTAACCATTATCCAACTGAGGTATTAGGCATTAATCGTTTTTCTTAAATACTTAAAAAAAGCAAAAAAAAAAAAAAAACCAAGCGAAACACCAAACGATTAAAGAAATGCGATAAAAAAAAACCCAATAAAGAAATATGTACAAAAAAAAAATAAAAAAAAAAAATATATAAAATAAATAAATTCAAACTGAAGCGAAAGCAGAATCTACAATAACGACATAACAATAATGAGAGAAGAAGAGAAATAAAAAAAAAAACATAATTCAGGTTCAATGAAATTTTAACACACAATCTTACACTAATCAACGGCTAGACGCACACATGCACGTACACAAACCTGTACATGCATGCACAATGGCTCTGTGTGTATGCTATAGAAAAAAGCTGTGGAGAGATTCCATTCACTTATAAAATTAACGACGAAAAATTCATTTAAAAATATTTTTAATATTAACCAAAAATTAATAATAAATTTAATTTAAATACTTTTTATAAATTGCTTCGTCTCAATTATTAAAACAAAAAAAAAAAAAACCCAAAAAAGAAGAAAAAACAAAAGTGCCCACGATCGCAATAGAAATTTTCGTAATTAATGGAAGGCTTTGAAAGCTTAACTGCTTCCACTGGCATATCAAAACTTAAAAGAAACCTAAAAAATGTCCGACCGTACGTAGGTTACAATCGAAGTAGCGAAATAATATTAAGATTTAAGATGAAGCTATAGTCGGCTGTCTGCTGTCTGAGAGATGGGTGTGTGTGCGTGTTTCTAGCGCATGTTCTGACCTCCTCACAAATAAAACCGGTTAAAAGGTAGCAAAATAGTGAATAAAAATATCGATTAACAATCGGAAATGACAGATAAGGAATATTAAGCAACATATAATTGATGACAAATAGATAACTTAAACACTTATCACTTTGTATTCGCTTTACGTGATTCACATGCTTGTGCTTGTGTTACACGATTTTTAAATAAAAATTATTTGTCTACTGATAGTGAAGAAAGATCATTGTTTTTATAATCATATCTTCAATTACTGACAATCTTCTTATTTCTTTTTTTTTTTTTTGGTTTTTTATACCCATCACCAAAGGATGAAGGGTATATTCATTTTCTCGAAACGTCTGCAACGCCCAGAAGGAAGCTTCGAAGACCCCATAAACTATATATATTCTTGATCAGCATTAAATTCTGCATTGATTTAAACATGTCTGTCTTTCCGTCTGGTTCATTGTCCATCTGTCCGTCTGTATAATGGCTGTTGTAAACATTCTCCTTACCGTATAAATGAAGCTATCGACTCGAAATCGACCACGCCTACCCAATATTGTAGTATAGCAAAATTTAATTTGTTTTCCAATATCTTTATTACGCGCAAAAAGAAGCTGCAAAAAAGCTAAAAAACTGTATAAATTCTTGGACAATTTCAAATTTGAAATGCACTTGAGCACATGTCCGTCTGTCCACCAGTCCGTTTGTCCAACTATGTAGAATTTCTGGCAAATATTTTAAGGTATCGTCTACACTTTTATTTTGAAACTAAAAAAAATCAGCCTCGCCCTCTCCATATCATAGAAGGTGAAAATTTAGTTCTTTTACTTTTTTTGTTTTTTTTAGGATAACGGTGATGGGTATAAAAGATTCGGTTGTGACCGAATATAATTTTTATACTTGTTAATATATATGTTACATTTATTAATGATGATTTTTTATTTTAGGATTATCACCACTACTGGATGAGTGTCATCCATTGAATACTTCATTCGACGATCTCATAGATGTATCGATATGTCATGAACTTATAATATATATATATATATATATATGAGTTGAAATAAGAATATACGTAAATCCGTCCGTCCGTCTGTCTGTCTCTCCGTTTCTATCAGAGCTAATAGAAGAACAAAAAATTTATCGTATCTACGTTGTAAACAGAAAGAGACGGACGTACACGTAGTTAGTGATCATATATACAGATTGAAACTGCAAAAAAAAAAATAAATAAATAAATAGGTCAGCCTGAAATTCATACTGAACTCGAAAAATTCTTACAAATATTAACGACTGCCATCTATGCTACGCCTATTCTTAATAACATATTTGGACATTTTAAGCATTGGTTTGGGTTGAAAATAATCTAAGATAAGAAATTGAAATGTATTTAATTTGCCTTCTTTTCTATATAATATGTACGTGTCGCTTTCGTTACCAGACATTGAGTTCAGTTTATGGGGGGTGTATTCCTTAACCGGCCAATTCCTGCATATATTTGGCGACAGCGTAACCAAGTATCGACATACTGGGGTTCAATCCTCAGTGTAGTAAATTATACATTAGTTAGGAAAATAGAGACATAACGCTTACCCATTGGGCATAAACCTCTCAAATTGCACATACACACAATCTCACTCTCTCTCTTTCTCTCTCCCTCTAAATCTCTTCCCCCATTTGCTTGTTACATTCTTACACATGCATGGGACATCTCCTGAGTGGATTGGTCATATATACATATGCAAAAAAAAAAAAAAAAAAATAAACAATACACTATCGTTTACGGCACTCTTAAGTCCATTAGAAGTCAGTTTAATTAGTATTCAGAAAATGCTGAATAGATTTGATACGATAATGATCGTAATAGTAGTATAATAACAATGCGTGCAATAGAAATATTGCTAGAAGAGTAATAGAGTAATAGTTGGAAACCTTTTACCTGCAACTATAATGTTTGTTTCGTTTTCAGTGAAGAGCCCAATATCAGGAAGGCCGCAAAAATTTAAAAAAATCGAGAGAAAAATCAATATTTACATCATTTATGGTAAAGCTGATGATATTTTGTTTCATTTATGGTAAAAATATATTAAACTTGTGTGAAGATATCGCCTAAGCAAAAATGCTTTACACAGATGGCCATCACCATTTCCTAAATACATTTAAGCATGTTAATCCATCCGTCTGTTTTTTGCCTTATTTTTTTGCATGTATTAGAAATGCAGATCGTAATTCTTGCGATAGTTTGATGAAATTTAGTAAACTGATCTGTTTTGATCCGAAGAAGGAAACTATCGAAAGTAGAATAAGGTTTCTTTTTTCATATGACTAAGTATTCAGAGGATACCCCGTACGGGAAAGGGAAAGAAATAGAAGGTGGAGTGTGTCCGCAGTCTAGTGGGCTTAATAAATAGTGTGCTTTTATCCACTGAGCGCTCACGATAGCTACGCCCCACTATGGTCTACCGGGCAGGGATTTGGACTCTCGGACATCGAGTTCTTTCGAGCGGTTTCATAGGAAAAAATTTTCGAATTTTTAGTGTTTCGAGATAAAATTCATTGAAAATCGATTAATTTATCACATTAAATAAACGTTGGGATGGCAAGGAACTGCTTTTCCAAACCCCCTCTCCCGTAAATTTCTTTTCATAAAATCAGCCTTGATATGACAGCCAGATCCAGTTTATCGAATTTATGGTAGAAATTGGTCACAAATATGTTCCTGACATAATATATATGCTCTGCAAAGTTTGGACTTTATTGCCCTGTTTTGCAAGTAGGGCTCTCATGAACGGTAAGACTTTTAATGGGAATAATGTATAATTATTTTTACTGTTTAAGAATTGTTTGAGAGGCGATAGGGTAGGGTGTTTAAAATTGACCCCACCGGTCTATAATGTTTTGATTTATTTTCATTTATATTTTATCATTTCTCTTTTTACAAAAATATATTCACAAAATATGAGCATTAAAGTATCGTTAAAACGTTTAACAAATTCCTTTCCATAATTATTTAGATAAACTTATCGTAGTTTTAAGGCTTCATTAAGAGGTTTAATAAACTTGAACTTTCTTTAATTCGATTTATTAGAAAGCATTATTCTTTTCCTTTTTTTTTTTTTTTAATTCCGTACTATACTTCTTTCTCACGGCCCTTTTTTGCACAATTTCAGTTTACATAATTTTTCGAAGAACGTAACCGTCGGGTAAAGTCTGGAATAAGTTTACATTGTTCAACAGAGGATATGAAGGTTGTACATATTTATAAAAGAAAGTATTTTTCTATGGGCGTGGAATGTATATAAAAATAATAATTTTTGATCAGAACTCCGCTTAAGTAGTAGTGTAAAAGTAAAAGAATATGAAAGGAGGAAAGAATTCTTTTTTTTTCTTTTCTATTTGTCTTTGAATTTTTGCTTATTTCTCTTTTTAATTTTAAGGGTTTTCTTCTTATTTATTTAATCATTTATCTATCTATTTTCTTTAAATTGATTCATAGCAAAATTGCATATAATCAGCAAATGTAAAACTACAATAACAAAAATAATGGCATAAACATTACTGACAATGACACAATGTTTTGAAAAACAAATGTCAGATAATAAAAACGGCTACATCAGCTATAAAGCATTAACACGTTTGTAATATAAATATATATATACGGCACGTTAACTTACGTACAAAAGCGCTATATAATAATCACCAAAAATATATAAAATAACACAAAACTCTCACTCTTTAGCTGACAGCGACGACATTAAACAAATAAAAAAAGTAAAAAAAAAAAAAAAAATAAAAAAAAAATTATAACTACTACGTGATTATGTGCTAAATTTACTCAGGCAGAATAAAGTTATGGGTATTGAAAATAGGATGGGTGGTTGCGAAGGGGGCATGGGGGAAAAACCAAAAGACAAAGAGAGAGAGAGAGAGAGAGAGAGTAAGCAAGCAAGCTGGCAAGCAAGCAAGTAAGTAAGAGAAAATTATGTACTTGGATGCAATGAGATATCCGCAAACGTAATGTTATTAAATGGCTAAGCAACCGTATGAATGTTCATTCTCTTTCTATTGCTCTCCTTCTACCTCTTTGATTATTGCTCCATTACCCATTACTCGCTCGCTCACTCTCTCTCTCTCTCTCTCTCTCTCTCTCTCGATTTTTTCATTCTACTTCAATTATTGTTGCAGATGAATGTTTCGTTATGAGAGCTTGTAAGTGTATACGAAATCCACAAATAAACAAATCAACCAATGTAGCAGCCAAACGCACAGCCACAAACAGCTAGATAGTAAGCAGTAAAGAAACGAATGCAAGCGAAGCAATGAGCAATGATTTGCTTTTATTTATTATTTATTTCACAAATGACCATTTATAACATACACACCTACCATATATTTACCATTATATATATATATATATATATATATATAGTGTGTATATATGTCTGTAAGTATTTGTGCGTACAACTGTTTGAATGTTGGCATGTGGTTTGCGTTGAGAGCAAGAAGAGCGTGCAAAGTGTGTGTTTATGGGGTACGAGGTACAATGGTATCAGGTCGGTATGTTTGTGTTAACATATGTACGAATGTATGTATTTGACACAGCAGCGACAACAGATCGTTGGTGCCACTGTTGAATAATGTAATTATGTACGAGTGTATGCACATGCTTGTGTTCAGCGTATATGAACGAAAGCACGCGAGTTACAAATTCACATTTACATATATAATTAACGCTTCTCTCGGGGCAAAAGTAATCCCAAAAAAAAAAAAAACAAAAACGAACTTAACTTAGTTTCGCTTCAAGCATAACGGAATGAATGAAGTTTGATATTTTGTGACCGAATTATCTTACGGTTGGTATTTTGAAATGAGTTTAATTTTCTTTCTATTCACACACACACACACACACACACACACACATACACACACACATCATTGAAAGGTTGAATATATACAAGATTTGGATATCCATTATCTGAATATGTGCATGTTATGTGCCAAAAGAAGACTTTATTAGGCGCATATATATATATATATATATATATATATTGTATATAATCGGCATAAAATTATGAATCGATATAATTGTAATTATTTCATTAACACTTTGTCGTTCCTTATATATGCTGATAAATCCTGACACCCAAGTACATAAGTTAATAATTGGAAAAGTGATTTTAATACCATTTGCTGTTTGTTTGCCGTTGTTTCCCGTATAATAAAAAGAAATCTTCCCAATTTTTTATATATATATATGTAATAAATATATTTGCATGACTGACATTTATTAACGGTAATTGAGATATGTAAGTAAGCATATTGAGACAACAGTTGCCCTTATATTCGTTTCATATGTCGTTGTTATTATTTGTGGCATATATTTTTAATTCGCTATTGTTTATCATGCTTTACTACTCGTTTAAGTTTTACAGTTGAATAATTTTCAGTCAGTTCTTCAAATATCGAAAGTAGTGATTATCAAGTTTTTATTAACGCTTGGCTTTGTAGTGAAATGAGTAAAATCCTTCAAATAACGAAAATCAAGTCTTATTCAAAGACTTCTTGCGACGCAATGTTCATCTGTTGAATGAAAAACTAATTCCATCCGTTCTCGTGGCTTGATAACGAGACCTTATGAAGTCTTCTAACAATTCCTAAACATTATAACTAAAGACTTAAAACAAAGCTCAGATCGTTGCTCAGATGTAAACGAAATCGAAAATGCATGTGTAGTGCAGAAAGCTTATTTAGGCGCTAACGATATACCGGATCGGAGCAATGGAGATTGTAGGTGGTCCTCTCATTTGCATCGCCATTGAAAGCTAAAATAAGCAAAATTCATAGAAAGGAACAGGAAACCAATGTGCTTTCAAAAGCGCCTACAAAGTAAAATTCTACCGAATATTTAAGTCGCGAAGTCAGGTAAGCACGGCTTCGGAAATTGGCAAAAAGGAATTTGTAATATCTTCGACAGTTTTGCCCGAAAATCAACTCAAGCCACACGGACTGTGCAAGTTATATTTTCAAAACTCCGCCTTTATCCAACTGCAATATTTGACCAGTCATTCAGGAAACGCTCCCTGAACATAAAGGTACGGCGGTGGTCAAGAAGTATCCTTCTTGACATATGCACGCATGTATAGAAAAGAGAGAGGTGAGAGTAGTGTGTGCGCGTGTACGTTCGCGACCTGAAAAATGTAATTGTGCAAACTGGAAGGAAGGAAATTTGTGGATGAAGTGACAAGTATGCGTTCAACGATTTGAAGTTAATAGCTTCATTTTTGCGGCCAGGAGAATGTTTACAACAGACGGACAGACAGGCATGCTTAAATCGATGCAGAACTTGATGATGATCAAGAATATATTAACTTCGTGGGTTTTCGGAAGCTTCTTTTTGGGCGTTGCAAGCGTTTCGACACAATGAATATACCTCTCAGTTTTCGGCGATGCGAACAGAAAAAAAAAACCCTTACCATCAAAAAAAAAAAAAAAAAAATTAACACAGAAGAAGAGAAAAGTGATAGAGTTATAGTCGATCTTCACTTTCCCTTTCCCTTTCCATCCTTCGTCGGCAATTAAATTTTGTTGATTTGAATTTCAAACAAATCAATGAAATTTGAATTAAAAAAAAATTTTTTAACAAAATAGACTTTCCTTTACATTTCTTTTACTCTCCTTCTTATGTAGTGCTGCTGGCGACGTCGACAACGACAACAACAACGACAACGACAACGTTCAATGGTTTCTTGTGCATTTGTAGGCAGTGCATGCATAAGTGTTATAAGCTCTGTTAGTGTTTTTCCGGTCTCTGTAACTTAACAGCATTTTATGGTGTTTATTAATTTAGTTCTGCTTATTTGTTGTTGTTGCTATTGCTGTTTTCTGTTGATTCTTCGTTGCCTACATCTTTAGTTCAGTTCAGTTCAGTTCACTATGTTCAGGTCACTTCTTTTCTTCTTCTTCTTCTTTTAGTTCTTTTTGTTCTTCTTTTTGCATTTTTTGCGTATATTTTGATTTTTTTATGGCTGGTTATAAAAATTCGTCTCAAAGTAATTCTGTATAATCCAATGATTATGTACAAATTATGGCACATCATACATATACATATGTATATATATATATATATATATATATCGAAAGGTTGCGGATACTCTGTTGTGTCTTTCGTAATTCTTTCGCCCCTTGCTTTTCAATGCCTTTTGCATGACTTTTATTGCGCAGAGAATACACATTAACATACATACATACATACATACATACATACAAACATACGTGGTTATATTCTTATTTAAGGGTAAAATTCCTTTTAAATGATTATACGTTTGTGCTAAGATTGTACGCCGCTGTCGCTTGACGTAGGTACAACAAGATGTTGTCAAATATGTTTCAGTTCACCTAAGTGAACACTTAATGAGAATATTCATTTTAAAAAGTTAACCTAAAACCCGGTCTATTGACAGATTAAAATGTAAAGAAAAAAATAAATTAGCAAAAGGAGATTTTTTCTTTCCTTTCGCGGCACTTTAAGCGCATAATATGTAAGCTGTTTAAACAAGCAGGCATCCAGAAATCTAGATATCGCCCTCTCGACATCATTTCTTTATGTGAAACAATGCTTATGGTCTCTAAAATCCTAGTGTCTGTCTAAATATAGAACTGCGAATTTTAATGCGTTTAGGCCTACACTTAACTGCCACTTTAAAAGGTATTGAAGACTTTAAGGGACGTACGCACGTGTCATTGCTGAGCTGGCTAGTTGGTGAGAGATGATGAACTTTCAATTTTGTTATAAAAGAAACGCACGTACTTTAACCCAAAAACGGACAACGGACAACGGACAACGGACAAACGGACTAATTTTACGACCTGGGCCACTCTGTATCGGCCTATAATTTTCCATGGGCGCATAAGAAAACTAAAGCATAATAATAATATGTGTCGACGACAGATGTCATCTTTCCTTACCGTTCACTTACAGCATGTTTTTTAAAAGTAAGAAATTCCAATTAAATTAATGACCGATAGATCGAAATTACTTTCAGTTTCAAGTTTGATTAAAAAAAAAAAATTAATTTCCAAAGGCAGATTAATAAACTGTGAGATAAGTTGATTCGTTGTTTAGATAGATAAACATATTAAGAGAAGGTTAGACAGAGAGAGGGAGAGAGAGAAATGAGAAAGAGATACCAGAAAGAAGTGAAATAATAAGAGCGGCTAAGAGATTTTTCAAAGTATAAGAAAGAAAGAAACCGAAGAAAGTTTGTCCAAATAATTATGTTAAAGAAATAAATGATAAACTCTTTGTTTATTTTTCGGATACCCCTTATCGCTTACTCTCAACGAGTTATTATTATTAGTATTCCAAAGAGGTCCGTCCGTTCTAGCAGAAAATGCGTTCAATTCTTCCGTTACACCGTTTCGTTGGTCGCATTAATTACAAAAATTTCATTTCAAAAAAATCTTAATCGAATTTTTACCCACACAAATAATGGGAATGAAAGGGCAAACAGTTAAAAGGTTACTAATTAACAGCGCTACTCATGTTTATTATTGAATTAAAGCACCTTACATTCAGTCTTTGACATTAGAGCTTCTCAAATTTCATTTTAATATCTATGGCCATAGATATGCAATGTTATCTCCACTACGAGAAAAGGAGTCCAACAACTCAAGATATTCAACTTTCAATCATTCATGTATTCATTATTGAAAAAGAAGAATGAAAATTTTCATACGGAAGTTGGCAAAGATATTTACTTACCTTCCATTAACGCGACTATATATGGGAATTTTATAATAATGCATGCAGTTGACGACATCCTTTGATCGGAGCTTATACGATGAATTTGTAAGAATTCGAATACGGATTCCGAATTAAGCGAATATCGTTTTCTGATTCTTAGGAACATAAGAATTTCTTTTTTTTAATTCTAGAATAAATAACTTAACCGTAGCATATTTGGAAATGCTAAAATTGGAAATAGTGCACCTAAGCCATTCACTATTAAAGGAACAATGTTTCATTTACGTTTTATTTCTAACACGTTCGAAATGCATATGTAATGCCTATATATTTTAATTAGATAATTTTTTACATAATATATAGATTATGTGTGATGGTATTCGCGATGTGTTGGCCATCAAAACATGGACCATGGTATGGAACTATGCACGCATCTCCTTATTCTGCTGTTACTACGATATACATGATATGCGAACAGTACATCAAACGTCTATAGGCTTACCCATATGTATGACTTCCTTTAATGCTTTATGGTCAATAGCGGGCCCTTTAAAGGTAAGGATAGTTATGATATTTCCTAGTAGAGAAAAGTTAAGCAAAAGTTAATTATGCAGATGCCGTGCGAAATACAATTATCTTTTGCATCGTTGAGCGTTCGTAAAACTTCCAACAACATGCATGCTGAGGTATTTCTACTGGCGCATCAGTACGACGATCGCCAATGTATTCGAAGCAGCAAAGCTTTTTGTTTATTTCATAACAATGTTGCAAACTACCATTAGAACCATGACTAAGAGATTTCAATAGTCATCATAAAACACACAATAACCAGCCAAGCAATGTAGGTGTGTTCCATAATCGGCGCCGTAAGATATCTCGTTCATATAGTTCTTTATCAGTACTTCCTTTCAACGACGCCTAACTCAAAACTTCAGTAACTACGATATTTTTGAATCGCATGTACAAAAATATTTATTATTCCTTGTTAGTTAATAGACACTTGCACCTGCTGGCTGCATACAATATCCGTAATTTCCTAAGCCATTAATGCATTTAAATGCTCTCCGGATATTTCGGTGCAAGCTTAAGGTACATCAAGGTAAAAATGAAAACAAAGCCCCAATAACTGCTACATCTGCCGGAATAGCTGCGAGAGCGTGATCTAACCCATGGAACGATGGCTATTAATCCCTCAGCATTTAATAAGTTTTTTTTTTTTTTTTTTAGAAAATTAGATCTCATCGCCATTCAACAGCTTATAGAGTAGAAGAGCCGCAACTCCTATTTCGGCGTTCGCAGGTTCAAATCTCAATGAGTTTCGACCACGATAAACGGGCGCAGCTATAGTGGGTTCACGGTTGGTGAAGGCAGCTAAGACTTACCCTCGGCCACCGCCTATCTCTTTCTCCCTTTCTTCACTTCTTTCTAACGATCACCTTACTATACCTGTAGGATTATTTTAAATCAAATAAAAAGAAAAAACAACAAGAAATTTTGTTATGAGTTTCACAAGCTACGCTCCTATTTCATGCACACCTTTCACATCTACTTAGCATACTTAAGAATATGCGGCATTTTTTCATATACCAATACGGCGTTAAAATGGCGCGTGCTTGTAAAGATGATCCAACCCAATACATGTTTGATGCGGTATCCTTGCACTGCATGTATGTCTTTTGGCGTATAGAGGATGGCTTCCCCTTTTATGATTGGTTATACAGCCCATTACAGCCAATTAACTCTCATAATAGAGTTGCTATCAATATTTGACTTTGTTCTCGATTTTACGTGTTCTACTGACCTAAGCGTTCCGGCATTGTATTATCCTTATTTTCTATTACGCGCCAGGGTTCATCAGCACTTTCCTTCGAATTAAGTAAAAAAAAAAAAAAAAAGAGCAAAACTTTCCGGATTTAATATCAAAACTTACGAATCAATTACAATTTTAGTTTCGTACCTTGATCTGTGCTCGTAATAAGATGAATGTGAACATACATTTTCGCTTTCTATCTTTCTATCTTCATTTCTAGTTGGATTAGAAGAAGAGTTTAATGCTTTTTATAGGATAACCGTTAATTATGGTATAATAGAGGATCGATCTTGTAACGCATTATTCGCATAATCTTATGGGTTTGTCAGGGAAACTTCTTTTATATGCAAAAACATGTTCAGTGCTTGTAAAAATGTACATATATTCTATATATATATGTATATATATATAT
Organism: Glossina morsitans morsitans; assembly: GCA_001077435.1. NCBI lineage: Eukaryota > Metazoa > Arthropoda > Insecta > Diptera > Glossinidae > Glossina > Glossina morsitans. Next base: position 33,201 of record CCAG010013841.1, on the reverse strand, counting down.
ATATATATAAACGTGATTATGCACGCATGCACACATGCAGATATGGAAGCACTAGTCTGCCCCCATTGTGTAAGTGAATGTACGTTTTTGCATCCCAATCGTATTTTTATCTAACGATTCCCGACCATCCTTTCGTCCATTACAGCAATAACTCTTACTACCTGTATACGTTTAGCATTGTGTGACAGGAATACTAGTAGTTGTGTAGTAGTCGTCGTTGTTTTTATTGCAGTTCAAACTTTGTCACTCTCTGTTATTGTTTTGCTTGTTTTTTTTTTTTTTTACTTTTACTGGTTACCGTATACCGTATGTTTTCAATTTTTTTTCTCTTTCGTACATTTTCATTGCCTTACCTTGGTTTCATATGCTGTGTGATTGTCGATGCTGTTGTTGTTGTTATTGTTGCTGCTGCTATTTTTTTTTTATACTTTTTATTTTTTTATTCATCTGCAGCTACATGGAAATGAAATACAAATGATTTTACCTTTTCTGTATCATCTTGTATGTGTAAGCATATATATATATGCATATGTATTTATGTACATATATACATTTTCCTCTGCTTCTATCTCTCTTTGCCATACTCTAGAGTAACTTACTAAGCCAGTGATAATAACCTCATAACAGTCGTACAAACTGACTTCTTTATCTGTCAATCAGTCCGTCAGCCAGTCAGTCAGTCGGTTAGTTTGTCAGTCAGTCAGTCAGTCAGTTAGTCAGTTAGTCAGTTAGTTAGTTAGCTAGTTAGTAAGTTAGCCAGTCAACCAGCCTGCCAGTTAATCTGCCAGTTAGTCAGTTATTTAGTTTGTATGCTTTTGTCTTACTATCTAACTTACTTACTAGTCTGTTGGAGGGTTTGTCTGGCACTTTTGTGGTAACTATAACCACAGTCGGACGAATGTTTTTGTTATTGCAATCGGTTGTACTGAAATTCCATTTGGCTTTTTTGTCTAAACATGCTTATGTCGGTTGTTACTATTGCTGTGGCTGTTGCCGTTGCCATTGCCTTTGCTATTGCTGTTGCTTTTGCTGTTGCTTTTCTTTTTTTCGGTTCTCGGCTTTTAATATTTATTACTTGTATTTTGTGTTTTTGTTTGTTTGTGCTCTTGTGTTGATAGTTTTTCATTGTGAACCATAATTTCTGTTAAATTTTCATTTACGTTTATTTCTCTCTCGCTCTTTCCCGCTCGTTGTAATATTTTATACACAAATAAAAAGAAATAAGAAAAAAAAACTTAACGTAATTTTTCTGTTGCAGATTCACAAGAGTTTCTTTTTTTGTGTGCGTGTGTATGTGTGTATGCCTGTGTGTTTTTTGTAGTTTGCATGTTATTATTGTTGTTATAAATCTCTTCAGCTGTAAGAGGAATAATTGGCTTTTATGAAATATCAAAATATTGTGCATACGTATCTATATTTACCATTAACGGTTTAGCTCTTGTCGATGCTCTATAAGCACTTTGATGCAAATAAAATGTTTGACCTAAAGTAACAAACGGTTAAACGACTTAAAAAAATAAAATAAATAAATAAATAAATACATAAAAATAGAAGACATCCGTCGCCCGTTAACTTAACTTAGCTTAAGCTTAAGGTTTCCTTGATTTCTTTTTTAACTTTAAGTTTTTTTTTGTTCTACGTTTCTTACCATAAACTTTAAACGACAAGCACACGGTAATGATTTCATACTAATTACCGAAGCACCACTTCAATGCTTCACACTTTCCTTAGATAGGCTTCAAGTGTTGATCTGAGTCAATCACCATGAACTGCTAACATTTACACCAATAAAAATAAGAGCATCCGCTTTACCCGCGGAAAGTTTAAGGTTAGCAGACGTAATGGCTGATAAATAGGAACAGATGCGTTGCCGCAAGTTAAAAACTAATATATAGCAAATACCGATGGTAACGAGCGGCTTTTCGAAAATTCCATTTCGAAATGTAAAGAATTTAACACATAAGAGCTCGAATTAACTTTTTCGTTAGGTTACAAAAGCTGTTAGAAGTTAAATATTGTAATGTTTCGATTCATTTCGGAAAAGCGTTTCGCTATTTGCGAATCGGACAATTTCTCTCCGGATCTGTGTATATTGGAACTCTTAGAGGCTCTGATCATTCAAGGTTTTGTATCTAAACTAGGTTTTCTAAGAATTCTGCGTCAAAAGACAATTTTCCTTTCCCCCCATACGGAATACTAAACGAGCGTCTAACTTGACTTGGAAACTCACTATTCAAAACTATATGACTTTCAAGGGGAAGTCAGCTCAAGACGTAATAGTTTTTGTTGTTTGCTGTAAAAGTTTTCGTAATTACTTTTTGCTTTTTTTTTTTCGTTTGAAATGGTGAAAACTATCCACTCGACACAGTATTTAAGAATTTGTATATAAGTGATTCAGTGATTTGATGGGGACTTGTGGATGAAATTTTGCATTTGCGTCGATTTAAAATTGAGTCAGACACAATAATCTCTTCCCTAAGGCCGTTTAGTCGTCGTAGTCGTCGTAGTTGTGCCACCACTGATAGGTGTAATGAACTTGCTCAGCGAACATCGATGGATGTCCGTGCTTGATTGGAGAATACAAAAAAAAAACTGCTCTTTCTTTTTCTCTTTTTATCTTTTAAGCCGAACTTTAATCGTTTGCGTCTGTTGCACATTGCTCGAAAGAAGAGTCTGTCCCTTAAGTAAGTACATTATTTTTGGTATCGTTTGTATGCGAATGAAAGTAAGAAATTACTATTTTTATGAATTGTAACAAAAATTTGAAAACTTTGTATGTTTATATGTATTTAATCCAGATCAGATTAATATGCATACGTATTATGTATGTATGTAAATAATTTCTAAAATTTTGAAAATTGCAATTAAAACGAGTCTTTCGATTATATTACAATATTTTATATGAAAGTATTTATCTGGCAGCAATTATTTGTAAGTATGCATGCAGACGACCATACCAAGTGTGCATACAAATAAACATTCATTGCAGCTGATTTATGCTTTAGATAAGCAACGAAGGCATAACGACACACGCATAAGCAATGGTATGCATGTACATGCATGTAAACAATGCCGGAAGTTATTTTTATTACTATTGTTGTTGTTATTATTATTATTATTATTATTATTATTATTATTGTGGTTTTCATTTAACTTAAAAGGAAAGCAGAAACAAAATTTTAAACAATTATAAGAAAGAGCAACAAAAGCAAATTAAAGCAAAAAACAGACAAAATAAATAAATAAATAAAACAATAAAACGATGAGAAAATATTTATAGTAAATTAATAAGATATGTTAAAAGACCCCATAAGCACATAATATAAATTTACTTACATACGCGTACGTAAACGTAAAGGTAAACACTGACTGATATGCAGAAATGTTCAATTCGCAAACCGTTATCAAGTTAATTTGATTTTAAAGCCTACGCAACAGCAAACACAACATCAATTAATTAATGTAAATCATTTGATATTTAACTTGAGCATATCACATAATTACATACATACATACATACATACATACATACATATATGCATGCACGTGAACACACTTACTTTTATTTTTAGGTACAAAGAAGTGAGCAAAAAAAAAATAAATAAACGAAATGAAATGAAATGAAATCTGTAAAAGCAAAAATAACAACACAAACAGACTTTCAAGCCCAACAACAATCAATAATAAATTCCACTTAGCACATTAGTTATGCGCAGCACCAACAATTTTCATACATTATATCTGCACATATATTTGTACATATCCATATAAATATATACTAAAATATATATACAAATATATATATATATATATGTATGTTGAGTACATTTGCCTTTGCAAATAAGAGCGCGTGATGTCTTTAATATCTACACATTCATTCGCTCTTTCTCTTTCATACTCTCTGGCAAACTCTTTTATAGGTTCTCTTTAAATTTGTTCCTGCTGTCTTTTTATTTCACTTTCATAAGCATAGCAAAACATATACATGCATGTAATTTGAACAGAAATAAAACTTGTATCAGCTGTTTTAAGTCTGCTTGCTTTGTTTGCTCTCACAGCTAATACGCCAATGGGAGAGAGCGCATTAATGTAAAGAAGTGCTACTAAATGAATTTTATTATTTACTATTGTGTTTAAAGAGAATACATTTTTTTGTTCTTAAATTTGCTTTTATTTATTTATTTATTTATTTATTTTTTTTGTTATGAAAAAGGGTATTCACATTTATATAATAAAAAAGTAATAATTGCCTAAAATAAATTTTTTTTTTTTTTTTTTTTTTTAGTTGTTGAATGAGTGAATATGAGCGGCTTTTTATTTTCGTTACAGAGATAAATGTTTGCCATATTAAAGTGACTTGGAAGAATTAACCCCTAAAGGTTAATTAGAGCAAGAAATAGAGAAAGAGACAAGTGACGACAAAAGATATAAGAGAGAATTCATTATCTTTTCAGGATAAAACTCAATTGTTGTTATGGCAAAGCTCTTAAAAGCAGGCATTAAATAATTGAAATTATTAAAAGGGCGACGACTTACTTTTTTTCGTGCAAACCCGTGCTAAGCATTTAAAAGTTAATAACAAATTGTTATCAAAAGTGTTCAGCTTTTGTTTATTTATTTAGTTAAGATGTGACATTTAATGTATCCATATAGAAAAATATGCATACTTGCATGTGTAAATAAACACATATGTATATTTCTTCAATTTTTCATTAAACATCTGTCTCTGTTCACTTGAAATAGTAAGAAATTATTCATTATAGACATCATGTGTTCGCCATCATCATTTTTTTTTTTTTTTTTTTTTTTTTTTTTTTTTTTTTTTTCATAGATATATAATTAAATAATGTATGTATATAGTTATGTATAGTTATATAATTATGTGGCGATAAATATGATTGAGTTTTTTGATTTTTTACATATTTATGTGCCACAATAATACTCTGACATATACTGAGCCTATCGTTCCATTTAGGCCAATCAAAATGAGTCTTCAAGATGCAAAATAAACTTAATGTACATACATATATATATTGACGAAAAATATTACCGTAGAAAGCGCGTATCTTTTTTGGTCAGGTGCGGTTATCCACATATCAAGAGTAAGATACGTTCCTAATTCTTAACTATTTTATATAAAATATTGAAAATATTTAATTAAAAACATTTTTGCGTTCATTATTCTCGACTTTTTAGTTTGCAATAAGTAGCTAAAGTCATTCTAGAGGGCATAAAATGCATTGCCACTCTTACAATTATCAGAAAAATACACCTTAAGGTGAATAGAATTTCTTCACTTGTTTGCATACATATGTATAATGAGCGTGCAAAAATATGACATTTTCTTATCCATTTCATGTTCATTTAATTGTTTCAGATAGTCTGTAAGATCAAGTTCATATTCGATTCGGTTCAGTTGAATCTATTTACCGTCTTTCATGGAAACGGTCTTTCCTTAATTTCTGCATGTTTGAGTATTTTTATGTTTCATTTCCTGCAATCAAGTGGCCAGGAATTGAGTCAATTTTAAGTAACAAAAAAAAAAAAAAAAAACACATCTGTGGCTGGGCTTTAGTTGTAACTTTTTGATAGTTAGTGGAGTCTAGAAAACAACTAATTAGGTTTATTTACTTTATACACAAAATCTGTAGGTTCCAAGATGTTGATAAGGAAACAATTTCTTTGTGTACTCTCTTTATATCGCTCTCCATCTCGGGCATATACAATTGATATATACTTGAATACACAATTCATTTCTTTCTTGCAGCTCTTATAAGTTTAAGTGCGGAAACTAACAACTTTTAAATTTTATAATGTATACATGTGTGTGTGTGAGATAAACATAAGAATTTTATTTGTGGAATACTTGGTCTCAAGTTTATTTATCAAATCGACCCCCTTAGCGCAAAGTGCGTTTAGGAATTTCGCAAAATTTTGATTTTCATTTGGTTTTTTAACTCAAGTTGATGATGTGTTGACTTAGCTGTCAAGTATTTCAAAAGTTGTTTCTTTTATGAACTTCATATAAGTAAGAGGGACCAATAATAATAGCAATAATATGTGTTCTCAATTGCATAAGCAATACAAGCAGATTGATGTTAATCAACATTTACTCATAACATGTATGCATAGAATTCGTGTATTCAGAACACGTCAAGTTAATTTACATTTCATTGCTTAAGTGTTGATAAACATGTATATATATATATATATATATACATATATATAAATGTGTATATATGAACATTATAGGTTTGTTGAGAAGGAGATTTTTGTGTACCCACCCTCTCGGTCACATTCATTTTATACATATACATTTAATTAGATAGGTGGAGGAAGGTTGAAGAGGGGGGAGGGGGGGGATTGGAAGAAAGAATCGAAAGAAGAAATGATAATGATACCGTACCAATTGTATGTTGGGCTGGAAACACGGATGTATATTATATCGAAGAAGGAAATTAAAATTTTCTCCTTTTTTTTTTGTTTTTTTTTTTAAATCGACAGAAAGGCCGAATTATCCGAATTATCGTTCGATATAAATAAATGTAAATTGCATTTTTTTCAGTACTTATCGATGAGTTGTGTGTAAAACCGTCATAAATACCTAGAGATTAGTTCAGTCGCTTATTACATCGAGGCCCAGTAACAGATATATTTGAATACTTATACACATGTGCACATATCAATAAATATAAATTCGTTTATGCAAAAAAACATTAAAGCTACGCAAATTTCATATTAATATTAAAAATTATTAATGATACATTACAAACACATAGATACATATATTATGGCATCCACTGTGTATCACGTTTCTCTTAATTTGTATTGAAAATAATATTTTTTTGTTTGTTTAGTTTGTATTTATTTTTTATAAATACGTATGCGTGCCTGTGTGTATGTATACACACATATATATATATATATATATATATATATGCGTGTATATCCCGATTTATAACAGCTATAAACAAACCCAGCGCTACATGCATTACGTATATGCACACATTTACACGTTCATGCACACATGCATGCACCCATATATATATATATTGTATGTGTATATGAAATTGTGTGTGTGTGTGTGTGTGTTCAGTTAGTCAGTTGTTGTGCACTGTCAGTTATTCATTCATTCATTCATTTATTCATTCATTTAGTCATTTAGTCATTCACTCATTTCACTTATTCAATGGTGGCGTTCCGCTTATTCCACAGTTTTGTGCCTCATTGGTATTTTAATTTAATTGTTGCTGTGCGTTTGCGGTGCTCACACACGAACTAACAAATGTTCGCAACTACACTTACATTTTTAGTTGTAGATTTCAACTTATGAAAAAGTATTTACATAAAATCGAACAAAAGGAAAAAATAAAAATGAGAAAAAATAGAGAGAAAAAAACAAAACAAAACAAAAAAAGGAAAAGAAAAAAAACGGACACAGAGACGTTACAAACTCAATGTAATTTTTTTTTTTTCTTTTCTTCTCTAGACTTTTTATATGTGGACCTTGTGCATGTGTGTGTTTGCATATAACTATGAATTCATTTACGTGTGTAGGCACGAATTTATTTTGTATCGCCATTTGGTTTAATATTACATTTATTTTTTTACTTTATGGGATTTTTGATGGATAAAAGCTTCTCTACATGCTTATATACCTGCATACAGATATAGTGGACTGTAAATTCGCTTAAATGTTTCATTTTTCGTTTTATAGATTATCATTTCAGTTTCAGGTCTTCCTCTTTTGCTTTTTCTTATTTTTTTTTATTATTATAGACTGAGCCGTCAACTTGCAAAATTTCGAATATTTTGCGTTTATTTGCTCGGTAAATACTAACAATCAATTAATAACTTATTCACAAAACTTACTCTTTGTGTCAGCCGGTATAACGTGCGCTGGTAGTTGCTTTGTTTTTTTGTTTTTATTGGGTGAGTGAATATGTGTTTTCACCATTTTTTATTTAAGTAAAATATATTTGCTTTCATTTCAAATCTGAAAGAAGTATTTATTAAAAGCCCGCTCCATCTTGCATCCATCCTGATCTTTCGATTTAGAATCATTTCATGAATCGATTTAAGTTTGACTATCCGTCTGTCCGCCTGATGTATGTTCATGTTTGGTCGTGTTGGTTGTGTTCATCATACAGGTCGCAAATTACAAGATGTTGTAATAAAATTTGGTATACGAACATACTTCGATCCAATGACAAATGCTATTGGAAATGGTTTGGATCGGTTCACATCGGTAGAAAATAGTGTAATTTACAAGATTTTGCAATAAAAATCGCTTAGTAACAACATTTCGATATTCTAAAATAGCGTGAAAAGTTTCGATTCGATGGATCAAATTTTGGAACTCCTTGTCATATAACCGTTCCTACGAAAACTGAATGGTTATATGGTAAGCAGGTATAATTTTCAATATTTCAGAGTGAAAATTGATTCATAATAATACTAAATCAATAAGGAAGTCCATCTTGGCGAACGTGCAGCCCGTAGGCCTATTTATTGTATCACGTCGTATGTAAGGATTACACGCGAGAAAACTCTACACGTTAATGTTTTATGATGAAAATTTGTTTATGACAATAATTTGATATAAAAATTAAGTGAACTAAATCTCTCCATATAAGATCTCTTACGAATGGGACTAACTTCCGAAAAAGTTTCAGTTTTTAATATTTTTATTTTGGACATTATTCGGAATTCTTGAATTCCCAGAGGGAGAGAGCGAGAGAATGTATCCATCAATAACCGCCCTACATGCTTTTTCTTGGCAAACCATTAATATTTGCGCTGTATCTGTCTGCCGCATAAAGAGGGTCGCAACCTAAATCGGTGTTTTTGTTGTATTTACTTGGTGCCTGGAATAAAAAAAACAATTTTAAAGGAAGACATCTTAGATAAAGTACCGCTTAGGTTAGAGAATGTAAATTCCAAATGGGGCTATTGTAGCGAGCTGGCCAAAGACTCGTAATAAGCAAGGAATGCATACCAAAATTTCTAATTCTGAGAATAGTTCTTATAAGGCATTGCATTTCTTCATTGCTTCAGTTTTTCACATCCTCGAGGAGAGTCTTTCTTCCATCTTCCTCTTCCACTGCCATCCATGGAAAAGATTACGAATTGAAAGAAGTAAGTCTGATCACTTTAGTTCTAAGTCAAGTTAAAAAATTATCACAAACCGCATGTTCTTAGTGCTCAGCTCGCTCGAGCCAGTCACTATACTAATCTGATACGTTTTTCAGATGAAAAAGACGAAAATTTGTTATGAGTTTGTGTGATAAGAATCTAGGAACAACCAACTATTAACCAAGTTGGCCTCTTAACGTTAACGTTAAGCATAGCTTGGCTTAGTCTATAATTTAACAGGCGTATAATTTGCTTGGGAAAATAATTTAGTTTCTGCATAATAACAGATACCGTTAATTATTGCAATAAAAACTAGACAAAGCTTAACAACAATCTGACAACAACAATAACAATAACAACAGCAAGAACAGAAACAGCCGTAGAAATAATAATAATAATAATAATAATAATAATAAGAACAAAAAAGAAAGAACCCATAACTAACAAATGAGAACGCGTTGTTTACATAGTCAACTGCAATCATATGCCTGTTTATATATTTACTTACTTACGTATGTTGGATACGAGATACGTATGCACAAGTCCGAATGACGTGCATTTTAACTGATAATACCGGTATATTCATGTGTTTATTTAGCTACGTATGCATATGGACAGATTCTTATGTTAAATGCATTTAAGTAACTGTAGCACTTGAACATATGCTTGCTTGTGCGTTCATGATATTCATCTACATATACCTGACTATTTATACCTGCCTTTGAATCGGTTTCAGACAAATGTCAACGATTTCATTTAAATAAATGCAAAGCTAACTACAGACTAACGACGATAATGACAGCGACAACGACAACGACAACGACAACGACAACGACAACGATGACGACGACGACACCGTCAACGACAACGACAACAATCAACTGCAGCGACAATTATAATAACAACAATCACAATAACAATAATAACAACAATCGTAAATAGAGTCACAACTTAATGTATCTGATAGTGTAAAATGTATGTAAGTCCATGACAGATATTTTGCTCAGAAAGAAATATCTGGCGCGCAGAGGGAATTTCACAAACACGTTTCACATTCATGTTAAAGTTCTCTTGCATACGTTCATTTTATATAATAAACATCAGAACCAGAATTTGTAGTTAGGGCGAGATCTTGAACCGTCTGATGTTGACTTGGACAGCTGGGTACGATGTTTCCCTTTTTGTGTTCATATGCTAAGAAGTACCTTTACTTTAAATTCTCATCCGCAAAATCTTCGTTTTTTGTTTTCCGGTCTTTTCTTGTGGTCAAAAAAAGGCAGGGTTGACAGGCCTCGTGATCTGTCGACATTATACAACTTTGGCCATCATCATAATATACGCGACCATAGCCACTCTGGCATTTGGGCTTTTCATACGTCGCAGAAAAGCAATTATGAATCGCACTACAAAGAGAGAAATCTACCTAAGGTTCTAATCGAAAAGCCTATCACTACGATATAGATGGTAACCATTAAATACTTCTTTACCGATACCGCTGTTCAGGTCTTAGAAAGTACTTTTAAGCGAACAGTTATGTGTACAATCAGGATATCGAATAGGTGACGGTTTAGACTGCCAGTGAACATAGCTGCCCCCTGTACCCTTATCAGTGATGATGGATGATTTGTCGCGCAAGGTCACGTATATATTAATAACGATTTGAACTTTAAAAAAATTTGGAAGTTATTGAGAAATTTTCAAAAGATTATATGACAGGTTCGCTCGCTTTTTTAACGATTTTAAATCGTTATATATATTAATCGGACCGAATATTGATCAGGTTGGATTAGCTGTTGGCACATTTGCGATAATCAAAGTGTACGTAGGAGAGAGAGAGAGAGAGAGAAAGAAGGAAACAATGAGATAAAGAGGGGGAAAGAGAGCGACAGATGAAAAGAAAATTGAATCTATCGGTAATTGAGTTAAGCGTAGATGTGAATCCCTGGGCTTTGAGACTTTGAGACTTTGAAAGTGAAAAATTTCATCAATCATTTGCAAAAATATTCAAATTAGCCATCGATTAAGTTAAGATCGGCCGACGGTGGTTATGATGGTTAATATGACAATTATGAATGAGAAAATACTTCCGTAGCAGTCGACAAGTATCCCAGAGGCGAATGAATGGTGATGTCTACTGTATTAGTTTAATCAAAACGATACAAGTTCACAATAAGTTCTCCGTTATTAGATCTTCAATTTCCCGTACAGTTCATAACACATATATGTGTATATTTGTGAGTGTGTCGTCGAGCAATGACAAGAAAGTTTCATGCACATGTGAACATTTGCACATCTATCTATCTATGCCTGTATATGTATCATGTCGATGATATTCCCATTTGTAAAAAAATGTGTTCGTCGTCTTTTTTTGTTTGCATTTTGTGATACTTTATAACAATTCATACAAAATTTATTGGCTACACTTTAGGGTACAATATGAAATTTAAGGCAAATGCTGGCAAACGAATAAAAAAAAATACAAGGAAAGAATGGAGAAATGGAGAACAAAAAAAAAAAAAAAAGGCAGCTTCGATAATATCGACATATATATGTATGCATATGTGTTGTATATATATATATATATATATATATATATATATATCTGTTAGAAAAAATGTACAAATCAATAAACTAGAATCTGGAATTTTTAAGTGCGTGTGTGTCGAGAGAAAACTTATCAAATTATATTCTCATGAATATTCAATACTAGACAACAAGAACAAGAGAAACGTATGTCTTTTTACATCGCACTACACGGCTTTATTATTAGATTCTTCCATTAACGTATGTACTACAATACTATGCATATAAAGTTGAGATTTTCTCAAAGAAAAAAAATAAATAAATAAATAAAAAGAAGAAAAGAAACGAACTGAAATCGAACAGTAACTTAATGAAACTTACAAGCATTTGATACGCTTTGACTTGTTTTAAGTAAGTAGTAAATTATGCTGAATATTGGAGCACACAAATACATCTTTAAAATAATTGTTTATTACATTTATATAAAATTTTTTGAAATTTATTTCAATCTTTTTAATAATATTAGGGCATTACTTAAAGTTGATTTAAAATTGAGTTCTGCTTTAAAGTAATCATCTGCTGCTAGTCAACCGTATGACGGTATGGCATTATGTAGATTGTATAACAAGTGCATGGGCAACCCCTCAAACAAAAACAATTCAAACTAAAGAACTGTTTCCCCATACAACTACGGATTTAGATGGTTCTATATAGCGAACTGAATAGTTGGTGGCCACGTCTTTCGCTGATAGGCAAGAGAGAGAGTAGTAATGATAATGTTCAGTTGATTTATTGGGTCAATGTTACTAAATGTTGTCGAGGTGGAGGGAACGTAAGTAACTGTCGTGAAGAATTAATAACACGATCGCCGATCGTCCAATGAATGGGAAACCGTCACTTATCACTCCGTAATTGATTGGTCCCCGATTGGTTCCGCTAGAAACGCATATATGGACAACCGTGGTCGGATGTAAGCGAGGTTTATCACACCTCTGTCGATTGTGGAGAAGTAAATGTGTTCCGAGAAGGCAATTCAGGAATAAAAAATGGAAAGATCACGGATCGTGAATAAAGTGTAAGATGAGGCAGGATTGTGCTTAAGTGGAATAAATTAATTCGCAGCGCATGTACTTCCAGAAATCGAAGAGAGTCGTTATATCGGTACACACACACAAGAATACCAGGATAGAAATTTTCAACTGTTCCAGCACTTTCACTGCTTATCAATATTTTAAGAACAACTTTAATTGAGTCTGAGGACAGATTCGTAAATAGGATCGAGTTTGAAAAGTAGATCACGAAAAGGTTCAACAAGTTTTGACTTGAAAACGGAGATAACAGGTACGGCAGTAAACCTCTTTGCTGGTAGCTTGGTCCAATGGAGTGCAATATGTTTAAAAAACGACGAGTCGATATAGTGTGTTGTACGGTGTACAGGGAATTGTAGGACGAATGGATAAGAACGATGAAAAAGCCTGTTAAGCATCTGTTAAGGATCTTTTATCTGGACAACTTAACCACAGTCCACATTACGCCGATGCTTAAGGATACGGAGAGTTCTGGACACACTTTCGACAACCATAAGCACCTGAGCTGTATGTGATCGAGGGCCGCCAAACAAAGTTTGAAGCTCCCGCCCACGCTTTAAAAAACGTAAGTTCTTGATTGCATTTTTCGACACTTCGAAGACATGTTCTGTCTAACGAACGTCGTTTTGTTGTTCTCATGCCATCATGAACATCAAGGGTTGCGTTGTCTTCTACATTGAACCCACCAAAAGAGAGGAGTTGTTCATCACATTTCCTGTGCGTTAGGAGACAGCTTTGGGTCTTAGTAGCATTAATGCTTAACCTATTTACCAAACTCTATTCCGATGTTTTTATGAAGTACCGGCTTAGTGTGTCATTCATCATGCAGCGTTTGTTCTGTATCCCGTTGTTGCATGTTTTGTTACTAAAGAAAAACGAATAATACGAGGTGCTGTCGTCAGTAAATGAGCAGATAGGGTTCTCCGTTGTACACAGGGGCTCGCTAATGAACACTAGGAAGAGAGAAGGGGAAAGAGTACCGAATCTAAATTCGAAATAAAAAAAAAAAGATCATCGGGCAGCTTCCAATATAATCATAAAATGGTGTTACACAACACAAAGATTTCGGTCGCTATTTTATAGTAACTCCACGTCCAAAGGGTTTGTCTCACCAAAAAATTAGAAAAAATAAAAATAATTTCAGAATACCAGGCGGGCCTACGAGAAGATTTTTTCTATTTTTTTTTTTTTTTTGTGCTAAATAAGGAGGCATTTTCGCCTAATGAACGGTGTATTTATTTATATTTTTATACCCTACACCACTTGGCATACAAATGTATATTAAGTTTTTGAGTATTTATACACTAGCAGGACTTGGGATAGACTCATCTTTTACTGTACCGATCAATACACAGCTTGTCTGTCCTTGAGTCCGTTTTGTTTTTTCTGTTCAACCTAAAGGCTACAATATTTTAGGATATATTTTAATGAAATTTGATACAGAGTTCCGTGTTTTGGACCGCCTTTTTAACCACTTTTAATATGGCGGCTTATTGTGAAAGATTGTCCTATGAATAACAGTAGGTAGGTGTAGGGTATACAAAGATGGGCCGCGGTAAAGTAACGTAAACGTAAAAACCTGACGAATATTACTAAGTAAGAAACTGGGGAACATTTAGAACCAATTAAAGAAATGTTGTAAAGAAAGTTTCCGGAAATTCGGGAAAATTTATGCTTTTTATGAATTAAAAACGAGCCTGGGAATATTTGTGACTTCTCGAATAACGGGTTATAGCGGCCCATAAGCGAATATCAATTGTTGTGTTATTTCTCTCAGTCGTGTAAACGTTAGATACTTCACTTGAGAAACGCATTTTAATTGTGTGTTTATGACAAGCAGCAGTAAATTAATCGAATCAAAAGTAGTGACCTAAATATATTTCTCATATATATATATATATATATATGTACGTGTACATATGTGCATACAAAAATACTCACTCTTGAAATCTCATTAAAATAGATTTTTTTTTTTTTTTTTTTTTTTTTTGTTAGGCTAACAAAAAAAACACTGTTTTCGTTTCTCACAATAATCAACTTTTGAATAAAAACGACATAATTACATTAATCTTATATGGGGCTGAGTGTTTTTCATTTTTTTTTTTTTATTATTTTTTAATTTATTTTTCTTTAATGCAAAACTTAAAACGCTAGAAAAAAGACAAATTCGGGTTGAAACCAAGGAAATAACCGGAGGGCGAACACATACTGAAAACAATCCAACGAAGACTGAAAATGTTTACAAAAAGCATAACAAATTGTTCAATAAGGTAGAAAAACAATAGATGAATGGTTAGCTGGATGAATAGATGAATGTATAGATGTATACATGTATATATGGATGGATGGATGGATGGATGGATGGATGGATGGTTGACTGGCTGGCTGACAGCCTGACTAGCTTGCCGACTGACTATGCATAGACCATACATCGAATAATAATAATAATAGGGAAAGAGGGGAACGAGAGCGTGAGCGCAATAACGTATAGAACGTTGAATATTTGAAAAGTAAAATCTGAACAAAGCATAAAGAAAAAGAAAAACAATTTTCAAGGCAAAAAAAAAAAAAATAACAATCGAAGGAAAAACTAACTTAAACCTACAACACGAACACGAACAACATCACGAACATGAACATGAATACAAGAGAAGTAGCCGTCCCACAAAGAAAACACGAAACAGATTATATTCGTTTTGAGTAATGTAAGTCTTTGACGATTGTTCGACTTGAGTTTCTTTGCTTTCTAAAAAATGTGTAAAAAAAACACAAGGCGTTCAAAAGATTAAAGTTTCGTAATTAAATTTCAAAAAAATTTGAAACAATTGCGTCTGGAATTTTTGTCCAAATTTACATAAATTAATTAGATTAGTATTACATTCGTAATTTCTTCAACTCGATGGCCATGGGGCACTATGAAATTAAGGCACAAATTCGTGACATTTTCCCCAGTAGATAGTTTCCGAATCTTGCATAAGTTTGTCAGATATAAACTCTAACGTGTATGAAAAGTGATCATCGTGTTAGGAAAATGAAGGAGAATTAAGGAGAAAGAAGACTTATAGATATTTGATCAAAGCGATAACACTTGCTTGCTAAAGCTTGTTTACGATACCTGTGGTCGATATTCAAATCAGCTGCGCGAAAATAGTTTTCTCATTATCGCCTATGGAAAATTTTAACTTCAAATATAGACCATGCTCTGGCCGACCATTCGCTAATAAATACGAAGAATCCCTTAAATATAAATTGAGAAAGACGAGCACTTCCCATCCTATGACATTGCTACGAAATTGCGTTGCGGAATTCACTTAATAGTAAAAGTGTGGTCTCTTATAACGACAACATCAGGCCAAAGGCATGGGAAGTTTTGATGCGTTCATCCGGTGCTCCGGATATCGTCGCGTTTTACTGCCTGTACAGCTCTCTTAACGATTTAAAAAGTTTCAACTTCAAAAAAGACCTATGAAAATCACTTTGTGCTGTTCTTTATCAAGAGGTCGCAGCAAACTCTATAAAGATGGTGTCTGGTGGCTTCTATTAGAAAAAGAAGGCAAAAGATTATCGATCTACATAAAGCATACGCCCAATTCTCTTTTTACACGTTTTTTTTACCCCAAATTTGATTTAACACGAGTTCAAAAGAAAAGGAATTTCTTTTCTTACACGAATTATTTTGTTTTAACACGATTTTTAATATTCCAGGAATTTCTCTTGAATCTCACAGAGCAAAGAACGAGTTATTTTTTATAAAATATTTAATGAATTAAAATGCACGTGTAAGCACGAAATAAATTAAGTGAATTCTAATAAGAACTTTTTAATATTGCTTACACCTAATTCTCTTTTTACACGAATTTCTATTACACGCATTTTTTGGGAACGTATCCATCGTGTAAAAATAGAATTAGATGTATTTAGTTTAATAAAACTCATTTTGACCGCAAGAAGAATCTGTTTTCAATTTTGATGAAAAATCGCCATGAACTTTTTACTTTCCAAAATTTATTTACGCCACATAAAAAAAAAATTTTAAAATGTTTAAGTAATAGAAACAAATGAAAAATTGTTCAATGAAAACACAAACAAAAACAAAAACTTATAAAAACACTGTGGCCATAGAAATAACGATAAAAAAAAAAAATGAAGGCGTGATATTTCAAATATTCTTCAGTTTTGTTTGTTTTGTATATGAAACCAATTAATTTTAAAGTCTTTAAATCAAAGAATAGCGCCATTATTAAGGTGCGTCTGGAAAATGGCTTATAACGCCATTAAATTAATAAGAGGGTGAGGGAGATGTATATATATATATATATATATATATATACATATATATATATGTATATATTTAGAGCGAGAGAGAGAAAGAGACAGACAAAGATAGAAAAATAGATAGAAAGAAAGAAAGAAAGAGAGAGAGAGAGAGAGAGAGAGAGAGAGAGAGAGAGATAGGCAAGCCATCGCTCACAAAAGCTGCAAAAGCAAGCGAGTCACTTAAACTCTTCACAAAAGATGGTGAACTAAGCGAGCATAGAGCATTTCAGATAGAAAAAGAATTGCTTTCAATACCGAAGTCCTTAGGCTGCAACAACAAGGGAGTTCCATTTAGATTGTCTCGAGAAAATCGCGAACGAATTTATTAAGTAATACGCTCAAGACGCGGGCAATTCTCGATAGACAAGAAGGTACCTAATTTGCGCACACCCTTTTATGAATGGCCGAATAAGAAATTTCATATGCTTAAGCATTTACCGGGGCCCGGAAAAAAATATTATGTGGCGACACGAAAAAAAAATTAACTAAAGTCGTCCACATATTTGGCCATTTGTGCATCGTCCAAAACATGGAGCGATAGAGCACAATTTAAAGGCTATATAATGACTTTAGGGTAATGATTGGGTGAGTTTGATAACCCAAGTCTCTCTGCTCATATCGAAATGGGTAAATTGCGGGTTTCAGTCACTCTTTCAGTCATAGTTTAGGTTTTCACCTAATCTGGCCAGAAAAGTGTGGTAAGAGTTGCAGTCTTCAGATTAATATTAAATTGTCCGAGTAGTTCCCCCCATTAATTCAATGCATTTTGGGAATATCTCTCCATTCATATCTGTAAAGCCGTTAATTTTCACTTGTCAAGTGTCATCGCATTAACGATTCCTAGCTGACGGTTCAAACACAGCGCATGATACTATTTATTATGTGGAATATCGCACTTATTCTTTCGTATAGTTCTTCTCGTATTACTTCTCTTACTACTTTTAAGAAGTAAACGCTTTAACTACAACAGGTTACGGGCCTTCGTTCGGTAGAAAGGTACGAATACGACATAAAAATACCGTCGGCTAATCAATTGCAAATTGAAAAGCTGTAACGACTTTTCATAATAGGATGTTATATGGGGAACTGACCGAAAAAGTGGACTGATCCGAAACATTATCGATAGCATTTCGGCTTGGGTCGCAGCACATCCGTGTATCGAATTTCATCAAAATATCTCGAAACTTACCACCTATGGATTGAAAATAAATTTACATAAACACACATAAGACGGACAGACAGGCTTAGATCGATTCAGAAAATGATTCTGTAGTATAGCAAAATGTCGATATAGTTCTTTTTAATTATTCTGGTCTACTGGGGTTAGACACTGACGACGACTGGTATCCAAGATTCGATGTGAAGCGTGTGTAGTCTTTATTTCTGCTTCTGTTTGTGTATCTGTTTCTGGCTTACCTTCGATTACCTTGATCTTGAACTGTTTTCTTTACCTTTCATACATTTATTCGTTATTTTTTTTTTAGCTTTCAGTAAATAATTGCGTTATTATTATTATTAGTGTTGTCGTCGTTCTTGTTATTGTTATTGTTGTGTTTCACATAAAAGATTATGTTGATTTGTGTAAACACTCAGCACTACTCATACGTTTGCTATATTAAGCAAATTACGACAGCAAGAAAAAAAAAATACATATATATATATATATATGTGTTTATATAGAAATATATATATATATATATATATACGTATACAATTTGAATCATTTGATTTTGAAGGTGTCTTAATGTTTTTGTTGTTGCTGTTATTTTCATTTTATTTTCTTTTTGTTTTCATTGTTTTGTTTGTGTTTTTTGTTTTTTTTTTTTTGTTAAATAGGAAAAAAAAAAACAAATCACAAAAAGTGCGCATAAATGTATGAGCATTTGTAAACATGTGTGTGTTCATGTTTGTGCACTTGTTGTCTGTCTGTCTGTCATATCTAAACTCTTGCTGACATTATTTCATTTCGATCATTGTATGTAACCGTCTGTGTATTTATGCACTTTGTGTGTACAAAGGGACAAAAAACAAATCTATTAAAACCTTGACATTATTCATTGCTTATCTATATGTCCAAGCACACACATCCATACAGCATACATACGTACAAGTACACTAACACACACAAACATATAACAAAGAAAGAGAGAGAAAGAGAAAGAGAGAGAGAGAGAGAGAGAGAGAGAGGGCGACAGACAATAAATACATACAACCGTCCATATTTGTACTTATAGATTCATATATAAGCTGCATGTGCAAATATTTATTCATCGCTTTTAAGTAAAATACTTAAATATGAATTTTACGATATTTCAGTAAGCGTAACATATGGGAAAATAATAATAATAATCTCACATAGCTTCGACGAAACGTTCGTGTTTGCTATGATCGAACTATTATGTATTTTTATTATCTATCGTATGTGCACTGACTAACGTTCCGTCTTTGCCGCTCAGTCAATCACTTATTTTCAAGTGTACACACAAGGTCCATTACTGACTTTAAGTTTTCATTGCCCGTATGCTTCGAATTCTTATATGCATTGGTTAATTCTTTTGATGCGTCTGAATGGAAGAGCGGGGGAGCGGGGGGGGGGGGGGTGGAGCTTATTGCAGAAAAATCCTTAACAAAACGAAGGGCAGTTGTGTACGATCAAGAGGGCAAGATAACTGCTGGAGGATGATATATATGATGCTAGATGAACATATATTCAGAATAGCGATAGCCGCGATCCGTTATGCATTACCATCAAAGAGACAATAAGATCGTTGCTTAGCTTACATGATTTAAAAGATAAAGTCTATGTAGGATTGTGATGCAATGTTAGTCTGTTGAGTTATTCGAAACAGAGGCCATAGATTTTTTATCTCAATTATAAAAGCATCGGCAAGTAATCTGAACAAAGACGAAGACATTAATGTCTTAGGTAAGAGCATTTTGGGACGGAGTTCTTGGTGCAGAACTGAACAAACTGATTTTGAACATTTGAAGCCGTTAAGAGAGTTGTTCGGGCAACCAAACGAGACGATATCCGGAGCACCTGATGGATGCATAAAAATTTCCCAAGCCTGTGGCCTGGCGTTATCCTTATCCAAGACGACGTTTTTTTTGAATTCCTTTTTAAGTGAATTCCACACACTTTGACTCAATTGCACGTTTAAATGATATTAGCTTTCGGTAATGATGGAAAGTCGAAACAATCGTTCGGTCAGTTTGGTTCCACTCATGGTAAACGATTCTCTTTCAATTTTCTCGCCCACGAGACCTTACCTTACCTGATCGCAATGTAGGCTATAGAACTGCTTGTGTAATTTCGTAAATGATGCTTTTCGCACATTACGGGCATGTGATCCATCTTTCGTCGCCTATTATCAATTTTTGAATTGTGATTCCCAAAAGGAAAGGCAGTCCATTCGATTTTTAAGGTTCAATTCAAGTGGTGACAAGACTGTCACTTAACGAACGGTCGGCCAGTGCATGGACTTTATTTGATGTCGAATCTTTCAGAGGGGCAGCACAGCTGCTTAAAGCTTTTCACAAGCTTATCAAATGTTATCGCTTTGGCCAAAGTAAACTATTTTTAAATTTTTTTGTCTTTTTCGAGACGCGATGGTCACCTTACACACCCGTTATACTATGGCTAGGTCTAAAAGCTATCGATTTGGGAAAACGCGAAATGATGAAATCTTTCCTTGAACCTTAGAGATCAATCTTCGAGATTCACGTCATACTAAGAATTCATATAGAAAACGAAAACTATATTTGAAAATGGATTGAGTTGACCTAGAAGAAGACTCGCAACTAATAAAAATTTTTTGATTTTGCCAATGTTTTTTTATAAATCATATTTACGATCCGTCCTTACTAACAACAGCTTTGCGATTGTTACCAATTTTCACGGGATGACGGATTTCTAACATTTGTTGCTGATTTTCTAAATATAATTTTTTTTAATTATATCTATCGTTTGTTTATGTGTTTAGCTTAAACTACAAATTATCGCATTTAACAGAGCTTGTAATTATTATTATTAGCGTCAGCTTATACGTTAATGTAACGTAGTTTAACATATGAAGCTAAAATTATTGACAAATTATTGATTAACTTACACTTATACACACATATATACGCAAAGCACATGAGCTGAGTTGTTTGAAGGACGGCACGAGTAACATTGTGTGAAATGTCAGACACACAAATGCCTTTTGCAAATCGATTATTGATTATTGATTATTGATTGATGCAGACGAGATGCAAAATAAGAAGAAGAAGAACAAAAAAAAAGTTAAAATAAAGAGTGTAAGAAGAGAAGCATATGCCTCTGTGTAAATTCAATATCGAAGAAAAGTTTTCAATAATAGGCGTAAGAGCTTTGGT
The DNA here is from genome assembly GCA_001077435.1 of Glossina morsitans morsitans. Classification (NCBI taxonomy): domain Eukaryota; kingdom Metazoa; phylum Arthropoda; class Insecta; order Diptera; family Glossinidae; genus Glossina; species Glossina morsitans. The sequence goes on along the minus strand of CCAG010013841.1, from coordinate 11,761 downwards.
CCACATTTTGCTTCATTTCTTTTGGCAAACTTTGACTTTGTTTGCTAAAATAGTCTTTTTCAAAAGGGGAACAACGAGCCTAACAGTTCGAGGCTTTCTTTTTTTATAGAACGATTTGTCGCGGCACTCAAAATGTGCTTCAAGTTCCATCCATCATTTGATTCAAATCTTTTTCCCAAAGATCCAAAATAGTGTCTGTACCTGAACGTTGTAAAGCAACAACCCTTTACCTAATTGATTTCCAGTTCCAGAACACATATGCTGTTCATTGAAAATAATAAAAATCGAGTAAACTCATTGCAAGATACAATTTACAAGACTTGACCTAAGGCTGCTGCTGCTGCTGCTTACGTTAAGTAACCTACGTGCACGTGAAGTGAAGGTCACTTCTTAACTTGACTAAGACGTACATGACTCTCACGCACGATTTGAAAAATATATACTTCACGATGGTGTCATCTTTGATTTCAGAGTATTTCAGAGAAGTGCCGACGGAATGACAAAATTAGTTTGTCTGCATTCCTAAACAGAGATGATACCATTACTTAAAAAAGTTGCTTTAAAATATTATCCCACTTATACGTAAAAGATAGATGGAAATGTTTCCCTAATTACCTGCTGAACAATAGGTTAGATTGAGAGTCTCAAGTTTTTCCGCTTCAAATATCTTTTCGATAACTTCTTTTCCCAATGTGAGAGAATAGCGTTTGGATGGAGATATATTTTGTTGCGTGCATCTCAGATTCGTTCAGTTTTCTATGAATGTTGAATGAGATGGGAAGCCGATTGAAGTGATCGTAGTAAAGGATTATCTTTGCAAAATGATGAGCGGCTCAGCTCAGTTCAAGTCAATCATTCCAAGCATCTCATGATAACAATTTACTTTTTAAGTAATAACTAGCGACTTACAGCAACTAAACCGAGTCGGTAGCTTTCACTCGGCTTGCGCACGATTCAAATGATTTTTGGTAAATTTGCTTGAAAACCTTGGAAACCACCAGCTTATAAAAAAAGATTTTTCCAATATTATTTTGGTTGCCACGATTTTGTCCTTCATGGTAGCGTGACTATTGCGAAGAAGAGAACTACTTTTGACCTTGGGTTTGGCAATTTATAGGGCGGAAAATTTCGAGGCCCTTCGCAACTTTGGCATCCACTTTGACACTTAGGCTCCCTAGACAGCAACCGCTGGTAAGACCCTACAGAATTAGCTACACTGACCTTCCCCATCGTAGTATGTTTGCATGGTAAACCGAGGCCTCCTCAAATAGAATGCAAATTTTCTCCGGTAATTGAGAAGAAATACGCTGCCAAGCAACAGATAGACAAATTTGAACTCTTCTTGTCAGTTGGATAATTTCTGTTTTCTTGCTCTCTCGCGGGCACCGCGACAAGGCCAGTGCTAAGTAGTTGACTCGAGTCCATGACTTTGTTTAACAGAATCTTGGGGAGAGAGAGAGAGAGAACTTGGGAAATATTAGTCTCAGACTCATTTGTTGCATTTCTTCTTTTTTCTACGTTCATGCGAAATACCACAGCGTGGTATGCGTTAAGAAGAATCACTAGTTTTTATGAATTTCATTGAAAATTTACTTAAACATTTCAATCAAATATTAAATGAAAATAAAAACAAACAAATGAATTTCAATTTTGAAATCTAAATAGGTATTGTTATGATTGTTAATAAACGATAACCTCATTACTTTAAATGCTTACATAAGAGATATGATCAGCGATGTAATGGATAAATGGGTAGAAAGTGTTTGTGTAACTGAACTGTGTTGTGAAATTTCATTACTGTGATAATCTTACATATTCTTGATATGATCTCCTCCTCGCAGGTATCTCTCTCTCTCTCTCTCTCTCTGTCTGTCTGTCTATCTATCTATCTAATTCTATTTATTTATCTATCGTTGTATTGAAGGCGATGTAATCGATTCAGTACAGTTTTAGTTTATTAATATGAAATAAGTTTTATATATATATTTTGCAGCCCTTATAGCTTTCAGTCTCATCTGCATCATCCACCCTTAAGTGCTTGAATGGAAATTCAAACAACTTTTAGTTAATGTACGTATATGCGGGTGTGTAAATGTTTATTCATAAGTAGACTGTGTATGCCTGCTGAATATCAACAATAAGTCTCCGTGTGTATGCATGTGTGTGGTGGTGCCGAGGATAATTTAAATTTCACTTTTTATAGGTAGGCAGTCTTTCATATCCTATTTCAGTTCACTTTATATATATATATACATATACGTTTTTGTACATTTTTTTCTTGTTATTATTACTTTTTTTTTTTTTTTTTGTTTCTTTTCTTTTTATTATTTTCGACTAAGTTCAATGATCCGAATATGTATTTGTGTGTTTGTTAGCTTTTCTACTACGTTCAACTACAAGCGAGCGTATGAACGAATAAACGAACACACAAACGAACGAATGAACAGTTGGTGCGGCAGTTGGTGTCTGTGTGTAACTGCAACAACAAAGGCCTTAAATACGTGCTGTAGAAGAGAACAGGCAGTGGCATCACGGAGGGTATACGTATCAAATGAACAAATAAAGCGAGAGTAAAAGTATAAAAAGTCGACCAAAACAAGCACACACATACAATACACACTTTACGTACACACATGTATAGATATATATATATATGCACATACACATACACGTGTTTATAAAATAAAGCGCCAACAATTTCGTTGCTTGTTGTTGACGTTATCGTTAGTGTTGTAGTCAGCAATCAGAACAGTTGCTATTGTCGTTTGAATTGAAACTAAAGTTAGGCACAGAGCGTGAGATACAAAAACAAACGAAAAGGATAAACGATAAAGAGAGAGAGAGAGAGAGAGAGAGAGATTAAACGTGAATTCTGACTGTAGGGGACTGCAAAGCAGTGTATGGCAGTCAGATCTTTCAGACGTAACAAATCTCTAACGAAGACAAACGGAAGGACGAACAGAATGGCATTATTCGCTACACCATGGGAAAGCATGAAAAATATTCACATCGAGTCCCTGCTACCTTCATCAGCATTAAATTACAATTCATGATGAATATTATCGATGGATATCAAAAAGCATCTCTAAATTCTCAGCATAAAGATCACAAGTTATGTAGAATGTATAAGACGCAGTGACAGACTTTCATAACGTTTCATTATACTTCAACTTTATTGCATCTCTTAGAAGTTTAAACGATTGCTTATTTCAAGGGACACGCAGACTGTCTCAGAGTATAATTTGAGTCAATTTTGATTTTGCGTTGGGTGAGATCTTTGAAATGAAAGGTCCAGTGTATCACATAATGTGGCCCAATGTTTCTCATGTTCACAAATACACTGACAGTCTTTATCTGAGAATGGCTGGCAGGCAAGTACTAATCAATGCGTGGCGTCTTCGACCAAGAGATGCCGGGCTCGAAACCCAGTTGCATTGTAAATGTTTTTTTTTTTTTTTTTTTTTTTAATTACGTAATCAATTTTTGGTATTAAACTTATATCTTCTTCTTATTTTGAAAAATTAAGACTTAGATAAAAATTGTCCAACTGCATATTGGCCATCGTATAGTCTAGTGGTTAGGACGTTCGGCACTTGACCGGAAGACCCGTGCTCTCGATCCCTGGTGTGGTAGATCGTCGATTATGTAAATTACTGTATGAGCTCAGGTATTGAGATCTTCTTTTTCTAGATTCCTTCGTCATCGGTCTTCGTTTACCGGAGCACTTGTAAAGTTTGTCCTGCTTCTCATGTTTTCTTACTACTTTTACAATTTCTTCTCATACTGGAGAGATCTGCATGGAAACATAAAATAAGATAAACAAAACTGTTCGGGGAGGAAATGATCGATAGGTTACAATTCTTTCCGCTGAGACTCTGGACACGTATTTGTCATTTAATCTATATTTCTTCATCCTCAAGACAGACAGGAAAAAAGCAAATAACAGGGAAGACAACTATCTCTTGTATTCTCAATCTTCAGTTTAAAAAAGCAATTCAAGAGAAACGATAAAAATGAAATTTCGATATTCCATAGAATTGGGTGGACGTGCCCGAATTTTTGCAATTTCAGACATGTCTTGCACTGTAAGTTTACCCATAGCAAATGATGGCAACATTTGATCGTTATAGTTGTTGTGGTTTCTCACGTTACGTTGCGCGTGTACAAGAACGTGTCCATTTCAAGCCGATATTCTAGTTTTTGCAATCGGAAGGATCTTCATAACAAATAGATGCGGATGGACGGATAGACAGACATGTGTAAATCGATACAAAATTCAATACTGATCGGGCTCTTTGAGATTTCGTTCTAGTCGTTCTAAAATGAAATGATCCTTTTGAAAGAAAATAAGAAAACATACGTAAAGTAATTGAAAGGTCGAGCAATAACTTGAGCTCAGTTTTTCAAAGGCTATATATAAATAAATGATTTGATAAAAAATTTGAGGAAAATGTAAAAAGCATTTTCCCCATATTCAAGCACACCTCGATATATATACACATGTATGTAGATAATCACGTGATGCCTAAATGGATCTGGGATATGCCTGCCAATGTGCGTGTATTGATACTTTGTAGTTTGTATTGCGAAATAAAAATGCGCAACACTTTAAATTTGAAAACGATGTGAAGCATAGCAAGTTAGTAAAGAGTTTAAACGATTGCAGTAATTTCCGCTATTTATTTGAAACGTATATTTTGCGCGACCTGGAGGCGTCTTCAAACAAAGCACAATATAGGCGCATCTAGGATAATCTAACATCTTACTCATCTTTCGAATGGATCCATTACGATGATGTGTGCACACAAATGCATACACAAGCTCAGACATAAGCACACAACCAACGACACAAATACATACAGATACAAATGCAGACATCTACATGCATGCAATCTTACATACTTACCCACATTTTGCACTTGTAAACTTGTAAGAGCTTCTCTCTATCATAACATTCATGCGGAAATCACGTTCATTTTACTTTTCAATCCTTATTTTGCAGTCCTTAGTGTATGCATATGTGTAAATGTTTGTATGTATTTACGCATACCTTTATATATATATGTATATATATATATGTGTGCTTCCATGCTTACAGCCTTATGGCTTTTGTGTGTATAGTAAATAACCCTTTTTATTGTCTACATGCATACACACATATATATTTTTATATATATATTTCTTCTCTATATTCTGCATAAAATTTTGTATAAAGTTGGTGGTAAATTAAAAAGAAAATGAAGAAAAAAGGAGGAAAAAGAAACCATTTCACTTCCTATACTTATATATATTTATATGTATATGTATATGTATATGTATATTCACGCGACATACGACGTGCAACGTACGACATACGGCATACGCTTCCGTAATATACTTTTATTCTATTTTCAATACAAAAAAAAAAAAAATTTATTTATATTTTAAAAACACTTTTAAAGATTAGATCAAAAAATAAATAAATAAATAAATAAAAAATGAATTATTTGTCATTTTGTCTACTGCTTATTTCCTATTTAGGTTAAAGCAAAAAAACTCATAAGGAATCTTTTCTTTGCCTTATTGTCCAACTCCTTAACTTTGTTAGCGAATACCCTTTCACTCTCGAACAAATCTCATCCCTACTCAGTTAAACTAATCATGTCGATGCATACACACAAAAGGCTTTACTAGGGACAAAGCAGACATATAGACAAAAGGCTTTACCAGGGACAAAACAAAACAAATCTGCCGTACCGGCAGTGGAGACTATCAGCGTCATTGCCGTACGCGTAGAAATACGCTACGAGTACAGACTCGTTTGCAAAAAGAGTGCAAATATTTAAAATTAACTCTTAATGGTCGCAACTATTTTTGAAGCGATCCTGTTAAATACCTAGGTATCATTTTTTTCGGAATATTTTCACGGGATCAAAAGCTATAGACTAAGTAGCAAAAAAAAAATTGCCCGCATTTTTTCGAAATAGTCTCAGTTTTTTCTATGTACACACACGCATAGGCTAATCATTTTCTAATCTTGAATTCTAAGTTGGTTAAGGGATGCTTTTGCCAAACTTCAGTTTACTATCTTCATTTTTGCGACAGTGGCAATCTCATAAACATTATGGCTTGTATGTCATCAGCATCTCGACAATTAAGTTATAGGCAGAGCCAAGTTCTTTTCTTATAAATAAGAGTAAAAAAATTAAAAGAAAAATTTTGGAACTTTTTCATCCTTTCTTTACGGCAGAAGGTGAAAATGATCAAACTCATCGATAACGTAGTCCTAGTGTTAAAATTGTACTCATTCTTCTGCGAATTCATTAAACTTCATTTAAGTTTTTCTAAGTAGCACTTGTACTATTCTGCAAGTGTTAGGTTGGCGGAAAAATTGTTCTTCCCTTCTCTAGCTCTTCGCTCATGTTTACTGATATGCTTATCATCTGTACGCGGTTATATATTCGATCGTTCCACATTCATTCCATTCGTGAATACCAAAACTAGCCGTCATAATGCTCATCGCAGCAGATCGATAATCGAAATATCTGTAGCCTGATTGATGTTCTAAATCAACATATGTGCAACAGATTTCTCTGAAGATTTACGTGGGTACACTACAATGAAGCTTTGATTCCACGGTGCCCGATTTCACACGGTTTAATTTTGCGGCGTCCTCCAGAGTGTTAGACAATCCCTATAAGCAAGGGGCCTAAACTACACTGGAGAGACCAGACATATTCATAGTACATGGCCCAATAAACCCACTCTGGGGAGCGTTGAGGCCTATCATTACATCCAATTATTGAATATATAGGAATGATGAAAACCACAACCATCACGATACCCCACAAAGGTCCATATTCAGCAGTCCGGACGAATACATTCGTTAACTGCTGCATTCAAACTGATGAAGTAGTTTCCACCGCGATTTCCACATATATGTAAGTATGCATACTTCCCTACGAAGGATCGTAACAAGCACCAATCTGCAGTACACCAATGCAGCCAGCTCTACCCGCAGGGACTCGTGACTTTGCGAGTGGGCTCCTGGCCCCCGTGAAGTTTAAATTTAGACTATAAAGCCTTTAGCCTTAGTTTACGCGACATAGTTACTCTTGCCTTCGGATCAATCATACAATCCCGGCTAGCCAACGCTGGACTACCTTCTTCAAGATATATTTTCGCGTCGGGTGCTACATTTAACATGGCGGACGGGCGGGCTTTATGCTCTCGACTATTACTATATCAACGTACTTTACGTAACGCGTTGCGATGACGACTGGTTTGTATTTCCTCCTTAGCAATAGTTTGTGAGAAAAGAAGTGCTCATAGCAAGGCTTCTTCCACTGCACTCCTTAGCTATCCTACGGAAAACTTGTCGCCACGTTGTAGATAGTCCAAGTTTTAAACTCTTCTTTGCAGGTCAAAGACCGGGACAAGGGATCACCACAGGGAGGTGAGAATTTCGGGCACATCTATGCTACCCCCTAAGCATTGTTAGAGTTAACAGCTAAAGAATGCTTTGTACAATATTTTTACTTGATTTCTCTAATCTCTCGCATAGCACTTTTGCAATTAATGAAAATTGAAACGATTTCACACTACCTAATGGACGCGAAAGATTAACGCAATTCAATTAACGATAATTGAAAGCAAAAATATCGTTAAGTTATTTAAAAAAATTTGATAAAAATTCGTGGAAAGTCACGGGAATCTTGCTGCGTGTACTGAATCTAATTAACGGCCGTCATAATTTTGTTGTCGATAAGAGAACAAATGAATGTGTGTGTGTGTGTGTGTGTGTGTGTGTGTGTGAGAAAATCCTATCCTATTCTATCCTATGAACGTATGCTTCTTTACTAACTGCTTTCGTATCAATTAATCGCAGAAATGGAGCAAGAGACGAAAAGAGTGCTTGCTTGCAGGCTTGTATGCGGGAATCGTTGAAATGATTCGCAAATTTATCGATCAAATGCTTCATTATATCGCGTTATGCAATGAACTGCAACAGATTATCTTTGATACGAGTTGTTGCATGATGTTGATTGGTGGTCTGAACCGAACAACAGCCTAAAACAATTGATTATAAATTATTTCGTTTATCGATAAGTGAGAGAGCAAATGAAATCAAAATCAAAAAGCAACCATTGGTGGGAGCAGAATTGAAAAATAATTGAAAATAGCGAATCATTCATTCATTTGTTGAAAATCGCTTGTAATCCCAAATTCAAGTGATAAGGTCTTGTTGTTGCTTGTGTGGCTCATCGAAAAACCCAAAATGAATTTGAATATTTTCGAATTTGTAAACTTCTCGTTACAAGTTGTTAAGTTAATGGTTTCTAAGTAAATTATCTAAAGATTATAATTTTTTTTTCTTTTTTTTTTATTTTTTTGCAAATATCGAACAATCCGCATATGCATCTGTTAACTATGTATGTAATCGTAATTTTCATTTCTCCCCAGTTGGAATTCAATTTCACTGATTGACGAAGATATGCGTTTTTTTCTTTTTGTTTTTTGTTTATTATTTTTTATTTTATTTTCTTGTTTTCTTGTATGCGTTGCTTTTTCATTTCTTTAGCAAGAAGAAAAGCGAAACGAAATCCACCCTTGAATAGCTAGCTGCTTGTAATAGAATAGGAGTGAACCGCATGCATGTAACTTATATATTATATATTAATGTATACGCGTATAAGCCGATATAAAGATATGAGTGAATAATTTTGTTCACCCCTTAGCTAATACTTTAAGGTTATATTCAATACTGAAGTGGACGTTGTTTGGCTTTTTCATGTCTACATATATCCCCTTGGTTTCTCTCTTCATAAAGTACAGAAACGCAAATATTCACAATGACAACATATCTAGCTCGGCCTCGGGATGAATGAGACTCGAGGAAGGTAAGACAAGTCAACTAACAACAACAACAACAACAACAACAACAAGATATAGTCAATGTTACGCTAAATTAATTATTTTCCGGAATAATTCAATTCCTTTACTTTTCTTCTTTTATTTATATATATATATATATATATATATATATTTTTTTTTTTGTTTTTCTATCTTTTAAATTTCTTTATCCGCTTGCGATAGAAATAAATGTTTCACACTCACAAGCACTCTAGCACATAGCATGTTTTGCCGGCAATCGTTTAGTCAGCAAAACACTTCATAAAGGGCGTAAGTAAATCTTTAGTAAAACTATTGCATGCTCTTCAGCCAGTCTTAACTACTTCTGCCTCTGCCTCTGCCTCTGCCTCTGCCTTTTTCTGTTCTTAAGCAGATTTTTCGGAATGGACTGGAGCAAGGCAATTAACCAGAAAAGTTCAATTATTAAATGGATGCTCGATATACATAATTAAAAATATTGTTATTATTATTATTATTATTATTATTATTATAATTTGCTTAGCCCGACTAAAGTCTTAAAGCCCAAGTCAAAGCCCAAGCATCTAAGGCCATCTGACGGCTTATAGTAATTAAAGATGAAATTTAAGTCAAGCATTTTCATTCAAACTATATATCCTTTGTTAGATATAGAAATTTTATCGTCTGACTTTTTGTCCACCGGCTTTGCTTAACACTATGGCAATTATGCATCAAAGTTGATGCTCTATGAAAAAAAAAAGGTGCTATCTTCAATCCAACTGTAGATCAAAATGCTATCGTTAGACTTTCACTTGCACGTGCTTCACTTAATCCTAACGTCGCATTGCAACGCACCGCCCTAAGGTACGTGAATACGACTTCCGGAAATTTCGTTGATTTTTGTTAACGTTAACAAGGAGCATATGGGCACCGCATTGGCAGCGTTACTTGATGAGGGTCCATAAAAACATTTTTTATAAAAGTTTCAACTAAAATGACAATGATGTTGTTGTTGTTTAGTATTTGCACATGACTCATAAGAGCTTTGGCTAAGCCTACTACAGACTACTGCAGTGACGGCAACACCTTTTCGGAAGAAAGGAACTTGTAAGTGCTTAGAAGTTCTGCGAAAGCGGACGAGACGTTCATATAATCTTTCGCGATATTAGACTTGGGGGCCAGCACTTGTCCTTGAGCGATTAGTGACGTTTCCCTTTTCCGCGTGCGATCGGGCAGTGTGGACTTACTTCTAACATTGTTTTTTCTTTTTTTTTGCTCTTAGGTTGAGACAGAAATTTTGATTTACACAAAAAAAAAAACAGACGAAAAGAGAAATCGATTTAAGAATCTTTATAGCTCACTGCAGATAGTGGGTGGACTTTTAAATAACTCTGATTCCGATAGCGTGCCTTATGAGAACAACTATTGTCTCTTGACAAAGTCAGAATTATTGTTCCCGTAAGTGAAGATCTTTTGTAATTATTTTTATTTTTTATTTTTACCATTTAATAACATTATTAACAAATGATAAATAAATAACAAAAAAAAAAAGAAAGAAGAAAATTATAAAAATCTATGGCCGAATCCTTGATACCCTTCGCCTTTATCTTATAAAAAATTCAAAAAAAAAAGCGAAAAAAATTAAAATTTCTTATGTTCTATAACATAGAATGGGCATGACCGTTTTTTTCCCATATTTATATATATATATGTATAGCACGATCACCTATCGGTCCCAAGTATACGGGAATATCCGTATCGTTATAACTGTTGCGATATATGAGTAGCAAGAAAAAAAACGAATATTTTTCCTTTGTAAAATCAAGAATAAACTCACTTTATGCTGTACTGTGGGCGTGGCATTTCATTGATTTAGCTGAAAATACCGAAAATTTGCGAAGTTTTCAATATTTCTGCACAAATTTGAAGTCGATAACTTTAGATGGACGGATAGACAAGCTTGGATCGATTTCGAATTTGATCCTAAATATTTTCCCCTCAGGATATTGCAAAATGATTGTTATGGTAATCCGGAGGGTATGATTTATAGCTTATGTCTTATAATCTTAACCCATGCATCCTTATGTTGTGTGTGCAGTCAACGTTACTTTCGGTTTGCGTCGGGGAAAGAGTTGTAATTAATATACTTCATCTTGTAATTATATGTATGCGAGTGTGTAATCATTTTACACGCTTTTTACATCATTTGTCAGAAAATTTACTTAGCATTAGTGTAAAATATATAATTAACTTTTTAAGTACATAAACAAGCGCATGTATGGCACATGTACACGCAACTCTATACGCAATAGGAGATGGGAACTATTCGAGTTGACATTTAGATTAATTTGTTCAAATGCTTTAATTTACTGATTAAATGTCACAGAATTTATATCGACAACTAACTGTACACACATATACAAATAATATTGACATATTTAAATAAGCATGCATGGATGGATGGATGGATGGATGCATGCATGCATGCATGCATGCATGTTATCAACGATGTGACACGATTAATCACTTAACTTTAAACGACATATTGTAGAGAGTAAGTAGTTAAGCAATGATTTCATAAAAATTTAATGCGCATGTAATACGCAAATGTAAGTGTAACAGTTTCAAACAAAGGCATGTATTTAGTTAAAAATACTGTTATTATTATATGGGATTAATTGCTTATTAAGTACAAAATAATATAATATTGTACGGGCTTGTGTGTGTGTGTGTGGTACTGCGGTGGTCATGATGATCTTTTAAAAGCTGCTTTTATTACAAATCCACAAATAATTGCGCTTAAATGATTTTAAAGCACAGATTAATTGAGTTAAGTTTCTTGATTAAACTTTTCTCAGATTCACGAAAAACAACAACAACAACAACAACAACAGCAAAAATAATCACAACA